>OX465106.1:13898346-14023346 GCA_949987565.1 Luidia sarsii | reverse complement strand
ACCGTGCGCCGATCGATGCCTAGGGTTCCTAAGGCGCATCCTTAATGGACATGGACCCCCGCGCTCCTAGTATAGGGAGAAAAAGACACAAAGAAGTAGTCCCCCCACCCTCAAAAAAAAAAACCACCTGAAACCTGCACGTCTAAGACCTGCCGAGTTAAACCGTCGTGGGATCCCGTCAAAAAATAAAAGAGTCAATGGTGGTCTAGTTTTTGACTATTTCCTCAGGTTTTTTTTTCTCCCTCTGGCATTTTCTTGAGCGCTTTTCCAAGTTCAAGTATTTCTTGTCAGGTTACTGTATAAATTAATACTTAGTCTTCCATTGGGGGTTGATGTGACGAGTGGGTCATCGCGGCTGGTGCGGTGACCTCTGATAGCACGGTCAATGGAGCTATCGGGTTACGGGAAGCCAAAAAGGGTTCAAAAATTGAAGTGGAATTATCTCATTACACTGGGAGTCCACGACCGAGGCCTATACTGATCGTATATCGCCTGTTGAGCGCGTGGTCATCCGGGACACATTTGAAATGCATGGTAGTGCGAATTGGAGGCTTTGCCTTATAAGACCCGGCCATTGAAGCAAACACTGATTACCGGATCGTTATAGTCGACGTGCCATCGTTGCGAGGTGTTTATTTCACGAGAGGTCCAGATGTCGGTATACGAGCCAGGGCGCTGTGGTAGCATTGGGGGATGCGCATACCATAGTGCATTATAGAATCCTTGAGGCATATAAGCGTCACGACGTATGACGCTTAACCACTGTGGTGAAGCTATAAGTGCGCATGCGCGAAGTCAGGTTTTGCTGAGGCCTCCCCCATTCATTCATTCATTCATTCATTCATTCATGTATTTATCGGGTAGTTACAGGCACAAGCACGAAACAACCGTAACCCTTATCCTAATCCTAACCCTAATAACCCTAATCCTGAACCTAACCCTAATGCTAATCCCAATCCTAACTCTATCAGTAACGCTAACCCAACCCGAACTCTAACTCTGTCCGTAACCATAACCCAAACTGTAGCGCCGTAAGCCTAACCTACGCTGGTTTACAAAACACGTCCTTGTATGGTCCCCACACAATTTAAGGGGTACCATCATTGCTGAACGACGGTGGTTAAGCGTCATATGTCGGTTCACTTATATATCTCAATCCTTGGTATTCCTTTTCTGTCCTGGTCTGAAGACTGCGCCCTCTTCGGCGAAAGAATACACCAGGTGTGACTGAAGGTTTGCACGGTGGAAATGCCATGTAGGAGGTCTGCGGTGCCACAATGGTATGACTCTGAAAAGAGCCGGTAACCTAACGTTTCGGGTAATGTGTGTACTCTGCCCGTCGTCAGGAAACCAATGGAATAACCAACAGTCTCCTGACGAGTACACAATACCCGAAACGTTGATTTACAGTCGTCTCTTTTCAGAGCCTACACAACATTGGTAAGATCGAAGAAAAGAAATGTTCACAGATTTACATGAAACTTATACAGTTTGAAGATGGTTATAGTAGAAACCTCGCACTAAAATATTTCTGCCTAAAATGTTGTATTTTGGGAGAAAAGAGTATAAGGAGCCGTTTACGTCTCACCGAGATCTAAACTATTTTTCGAAACAGTACAGCGTTGAATGCTGCATTTTCGCGAAACAAATGAAGCGGTTTTCACGATTTTCTCGAGACTCGGTTGGCGGGTTGAACCGACAATTTTCACAGGTGTGCTATTTCATGCATGTGTTGGATCAGACAACGTATGGATGCTATTCTTTGACCTCGACCAATGTTGTGCAGGGGCTTTAATAGACGATAATATATGGTGTCACCGCAGACCTCCTATAGGCCAATATACTTCGCCCTCCTCATCTCTGAAATGCGGACGAGTTGAGGAACAATGCTAACAAGATAAGCGGCCTTCGATGAAGGTGAAACAAAAGAAGAAGAGGAGAATGTCAGATGCCCCACCGTCGCCGCCCTGTCAAAGCCGTGAAGCAAAAATTTCGGCTTTTGACGTTCCAATGTGATAATATCTAGGTAGGCCTACATGTAGATAGACAACACAGTGGTTGGCCATTTTGATGGGGGTGTTCATTGCCCCGGATGCAAGCTCGGGTCGTCTGAGCGGCTAAGCAACGCAGAAACAAAATTGGTCCCTTCTTAAATATTCCTTTTACATCAGTCTCCCTTCCGGCAGAAAATGGTATAAATAAAAAGAAATAGGGGGACGTGGGCTCCCGATTCCTTCCGAGAATTTAGCGGACATTTGCCACAATTTGTGACATTCTTAACTTGGATATCAGTCCGCTGTCAGGGGCAATCACCTCAGGCAACGGATGCTCCAAAGTGCGCCATAACCAATTGTCCGACCGGCACAAAGCATAACAGCACACACAGTCAAACACACACGCTCCCCAAACCCCTCTCTCGAATTAAACCGCCACTTGGAGACGAATTGGTTGTCCCAATACCATCTGTCTCTTTCAATTGTGGTGATTATTAAGAGGCATGCATTCTGCTTTGCGGGCGCTTTATTATAACGTCTGGATGAAAACACTGAGCCGCAGACGATATTTCATTTGTGATGATGAGGGTTGGTCGGAAAAGCTTATTTGTCGGGTGTACACGCGCTTCTTATGTGAGGAACGGCTGGATCTCATCCACCATTCCCCCCCTCTGTCTCCCCTCCCCCTCCCTCCCCCTCCCTCCCCATCCCTCCCCTCCCTCCCCTCCCTCCCCTCCCTCCCCTCCCTCCCCTCCCTCCGTCCGCCTGCCTGTCTGTCTGTATGTCTGTTTGTCTGTCTGTCTGTCTGCCTGTCTCTGTCTCTGTCTCTGTCTCTGTCTGTCTCTTTCTCTGTCTCTTTCTCTGTCTCTGTCTCTGTCTCTGTCTCTGTCTCTGTCTCTGTCTCTGTCTCTGTCTCTGTCTCTGTCTCTGTCTCTGTCTCTGTCTCTGTCTCTGTCTCTGTCTCTGTCTCTGTCTCTGTCTCTGTCTCTGTCTCTGTCTCTGTCTCTGTCTCTGTCTCTGTCTCTGTCTCTGTCTCTGTCTCTGTCTCTGTCTCTGTCTCTGTCTCTGTCTCTGTCTCTGTCTCTGTCTCTGTCTCTGTCTCTGTCTCTGTCTCTGTCTCTGTCTCTGTCTCTGTCTCTGTCTCTGTCTCTGTCTCTGTCTCTGTCTCTGTCTCTGTCTCTGTCTCTGTCTCTGTCTCTGTCTCTGTCTATGTCTCTGTCTCTGTCTCTGTCTCTGTCTCTGTCTCTGTCTCTGTCTCTGTCTCTGTCTCTGTCTCTGTCTCTGTCTCTGTCTCTGTCTCTGTCTCTGTCTCTGTCTCTGTCTCTGTCTCTGTCTCTGTCTCTGTCTCTGTCTCTGTCTCTGTCTCTGTCTCTGTCTCTGTCTCTGTCTCTGTCTCTGTCTATGTCTCTGGCTCTGTCTCTGTCTCTTCTCTGTCTCTGTCTCTGTCTCTGTCTCTGTCTCTGTCTCTGTCTCTGTATCTGTATCTGTCTCTGTCTCTGTGTCTGTCTCTGTCTCTGTCTCTTTCTCTGTCCCTGTCCCTGTCTCTGTCTCTGTCTCTGTCTGTCTGTCTGTCGGTATGTATGTCTGTCTGACTGGCTCTTTTTCTCTTCCTGTTCTTGATTGCTTACGAATTAATTATCATGATTTATCACAACAGAGCGGCTGGCTATATATACCAGTGCGCGCTTTTATCTGGGGTTATTGAGTGGCATAATAAACGAAATCATGCGTATTTCCTGTCGGCCTACAAAAAACCGGGTACGGAATATTCACGGCCTGCCCTTATTAAGTCGACTGCTGCGCGTATAGATGTCATTCCGGGTGAAAACACGCAGAACCGCTTGATACCCAGGCCATGCATCACCGATGAATGTATGCCGTTCGCTGGGGCCACGATCCCGTGACCCATCATCAGTGCGGGGTCGGAAATCACTCAAGATGTTGAAAACATTTTTTTTTTACTCTCGCATAACGCCGGGTCAATTCCCCCGTATAACATTGTGTACAAATGTTTATGGAACTGCCATTGTGAAAAATAAATTGTCTGTGCCTTCTGTCTGCCATGTAATACGTGTCCGGCATCAGTGGCCGCTATTATAGTCTCAATGTGTTGAGCAACTCCCGTAGACTACTGTAGTATTGTGTCTGACCGTATTACCAAGCGATTCGGACGGGATCGAAAGGGCAATGTCACGAGGCGCAAGTTTCTGCAATGCGCGTAAAAGGTGCACTTCTTTTCTCCCTTCACCCCTTCCACCTTTGTTTTTCTCCCTGTCTGGCGGCGACTGAATATCCCCCAACACGCTATCTTCATAATCATTTTTTTGGGGGGAGGGGGGTCAATAAATTTCTTTCCGAAGATTGCTTGGAATCGATTACCAGTAAATTTCCTCGCTTGGCGTGGCGTGGCGCAACCCCGTGCGAACAAGAACACTAAACGGGTTTGAGTTACAGTCGAAACCACGACCCATAGGCCTACTTCATTTCTTACATCTTCTTTTCTAAAGTCGAAGGCGCCCAAACGCAAGCTTTTTGGCCAGAGTTTTGAGGTATTGCACGCTGGGGTGCGTGTCGACAGTCATAAATTAGGACCTATAGGGCCTAAAAGAATGGGTATACTATAGGCCTATAGTTGTCTCTGTTCGGCTCGGTGCAGTGAAAAATTAATGTGTCTACTTAATCACTCAGTGTGACTCCAACCTATGTAAAATGTCATTAAAAATCCCACTGGTATAATGGTTCGCGGTTGTGACCAAAGATCTGATAGCGCGCTGGCGCGCAAGATAGCCTCACTGTAAAACCCTAGTGTTTAACTTCTGAACACTTGTTAAACGCAAATCTGTAACACTTTTTAAACATTTTGACGCGTTTAGAAATGAACACTCATGACATGTTTATATTCTGAACACACCGTTTATTTATAAAAGCCATGTATGTTTTTGATTAAACATAAACATGTGTTTTGCCAAAAATAGGTTTGCTCCTCATAAACACGTCTATGTGTTTATTACATAAACGCTTAAACACGTGTGCAGGCTGTAACACTTGTTAAACATTTTAATATGTTTATACACGAAGAAGTGTTTAATTGGTCTTGATTATTTAAGTCAAAGAAATAAAGGAAAAAATATACCGGTAACTAAACCATGTCTTTTAAAGGCCAAATGCAACATTGGGAAGATCGGAAAACATCTATGTCTAGAAGATTTCCTTCTAATTTACAGTTTGTAGATGGTCATGATAGAATCCTCATGTTGAAATCTTACGGTCTGGGATGCTGTACTTCTCGAGAAATTTTCACTCAAACATCGACAAATAGTTTATTACTTGCAATTATTAAATAATTTCTTACACTACAGATTTCAAACTTAATTTCTAGCAAAAGTACAAGTTCGGAAATTTATCTAAGTGGGAAAAAGTGTATTCCAAACTTGCAATCAAGTGACTATGACGTAATCTCATGAATATTCATGAGGTCAATAAATGTTCAGATTTTCACTTTCAATTGAGGACATTTGGCCAATATAGTAAGATTTGGGGGGATATGGTTTACAGTCACCCTGCGTGGCCAAAATGGTATGACATACCAATTTCAGGAGTTGTGACTTCCCTGTTCCCAAAGACGTTTAATTTCCCTGGTCAATTGATGACCTAATAAATCCTTGAAAAAAATATTATTTATTTGATCGACAGTCTGTAATTTTTAGTATTAGTTAAACATAGTATCAGCACCGCTCCCGTTGAAGTTCACCTCCAAGGTGATGCCTTATAGACGCATTGCGTTAACAAATACGGACATCGACGGCCAAGGTCCCGTGGTGTCACGTGATCAGTCACCAGAACCCATTATTACCACAATCCTTGTTTTTTTTTCGGTGGTAAAATAACTTGTAGCTCCTGAGCGCTGATCAAGCAGAGAGGCTTGAGTAGTGCAGCGTATAGGCCTAATACGCGTATGCAGCCATGCGGTTGCGGTGCATGCACTGTACATGTACCGTACATATAATATGATCTTGGAGCTATAATAAAATTATGGCTCCATGGTATGATGTACTGTACAATGTACATGTACAGTGTACATGACTTGTACAGTACATGTTTACAGTGTGTGCAAGGACGTGCTATGGCTTGTTACAATGGTGCGCGTAGTCTGGTTTCGGCCCCACTCATCCTTTAGTGTCGCTAAGGCTTTACCTAGAGATGGAAACCAGACCTAGACCTGACAACCTCTCTGACGTCGCGAAGGGAAAACGGCCATAACTAATAGAATGCGCTACACTTTTCAACCTCGGCCATTATCTGGATTCACGATGCAATTAGCTTTCGATCGGTACCGGTTTGAATGTACTTTCATCGTTTCTAAGTAGTTCCATGTCTCTGAATGTTGTTTCCGCGTAATTTGATATCATTCCTGATTCCTTCATCATTAATATTTGCAAGTGGTATGGTAAGAAAGAAGAATATTCAGGCTTCAATTTTGGGGGAAATATTCACCAGTTTGGACGATGTTTACAGGGTGCACTCGGCGGTCGAAAAATGCGAGTTTGACTCTTTTTTTGGGGGGGGGCTCTACAACGGCTGCACGGAGCAAGGTATGCAATTTTCAACAAATCCTCATTTTTTTTTACATTTCATTTGAGGAACGGAAAACAATTATTAAGTCGTCGGGTGCACTGCACGTCCATTTTGTCCAAGGTTTCATAACGCTCGGCTTTGTATGGTGTCAAGTTGCATGATTTTCGTTGCGCAATAATGCCTCTCAAACCGCTCTAGAGAGAGGACTGGTAGAAGTCTTCTAATCATTGCGGACGTACTGAGTGCACACACAATGGACGGTGGTCTCGCAGCGTGCACAAATCACAAGAACGAGTACAATCCCACAAGGATTTTGTTATTGAAGATTTGGTCAACAAATGCCTTAAATTTCTGGGGGAATGCTACCCCAAAAATGAAGTTTGCAAATATATTTGGGTGTTAAAACCAACCTTGTACAATATGTTAGGCTATTAGGCCTACCTGTGAGCCACTTACGTACGATTTTAATAAAGAGAGACAATTCATGGAATTCTAGAGCCTCAAGTGGTCGAATTTGCGTTCCTGCATGTCGCAATCTTTTCAAAAGCGGATAATTTTCTCAAAATCGGCTACCAATACTCAATAGTCAATACAATCGAAATAATATGAATGTGATTTGTTTCTGTAGCGATCACTTCACGGAGGGGGATTGGGAGGAGGACTTGCGCGCCAAACTCACCGGCTCGAAGCCGAGAAAGGATACTAAAATAACATGCTGTTCCTTCTGTATATTCCACATCGACTAGCGGTGGAAACACGTGAATCGACAACTGCACGAATTTTCGAATTGTTTTCCTTTCGGTCCCTGCGTGAACGTTTACTTATTCTCCCATGCACGTTCTGCCTAGTCTTTCGCGCAGACCGCTCATCGGTGACTGGATCACGCGTGTACGTGTAGATACATGTGCATTGTATATCGTGCCGTATTTTGTGCTGCAACAAGAACATGGAGCTGGGGTGGCATGTCGTTGGGCGGTCTGTGCGAAAGACTAGGCAGAACGTGCATGTGAGATCCTCCTCGGCAAAGACTGCAGGAATCAGTTTAATTTCTTTATTGTTAGATATAAATTAAATGAAAAATACAAGTAGGCCTATGTTTGTACAATCTTTTTCGTATACATTCCTGTATGACTTTGTGAAAATGTTGATGAATAACTTTAGTTAAAATTGAGAGGATTGAACAAGCGTGATTGACCAATCAGACGTGGTTACCGTCTTTTCCGCGAAATCATCACGCTCCCCGCAATCGGCGGCGGCAACTTCGAAAAGATGGCGACGTACAGGAACGCAAATTCGACCACTGGAGGCTTTAAAAATCCATAAATTTTCTCTCTGTATGAAACGTTTTCAATAGCCAGTCCCTCTGCTTCGAGAGGTCCCGCCAAAAGATAAAAAAATACGCCGAATGCCGATGCATTTTTCCCAATCCCCCTCTCTACTTCCAAATGAATAATGCATGCACGGAAGACGTCACGGAGCCGCTCGGCCAATCAGGAGGCACGCTGGAAAGTCATCAGGAGTTGCCATGAGGGAGTGTCTCGAGATCACGGGTCCTGTCTCTTTTTTTATTCTTGCAGATTCGCCCAAAGCAAGGCTATAGGCCCGAAAGCCACTCACATGTTGGAGCAAGGAAATGAGATAGGGAGGAAGCTGGTACCAGCATGTTTGATTTTAAGCTCTGATTTAGTAGACATTGATCGCCGCGATGGTCGAGGTCCCGTGATTGATTTGTGTCAGTATAGCTGCTTGTACGCGGTACCGTGTTACATCACGCTGTGTATGAAGTATAATAAATATGGACATAACTATAAATAACTAACTATAACTATAAATATGGACATAACTCTGGTGGTGGTGGTGGTGGTTTTTGCGGTGGTGGTGGTGGTGGTGGTGGTGGTGGTGGTGGTGGTGGTGGTGGTGGTGGTGGTGGTGGTGGTGGTGGTGGTGGTGGTGGTGGTGGTTGTGGTGGTGGTGGTGGTGGTGGTGGTGGTGGTGGTTGTGGTGGTGGTGGTGGTGGTGGTGGTGGTGGTGGTGGTGGTTGTGGTGGTGGTGGTGGTGGTGGTGGTGGTGGTGGTGGTGGTTTTTGCGGCGGTGGTGGTGGTTGTGGTGGTGTTGGTGGTGGTGGTGCATGGTTGTTGTGGTGGTGTTGGTGGTGGTGGTGGTGGCTGTGGTGGTGGTGGTGGCGGTGTCAGTGTAGAAGTGCTGGCGACAGGAGTCAGAAACGTCGGTCTCTGTGGGGAGTATCTAATAGCTACAGACCTTTTAGGGTCGAACTTTTTGGGCTCTGGCCACAGCTCGGGATCATGGTGAAGCGCCATGATGGGAACCTCAATGCCGACATTTCCGGGAATCTTGTAGCCCTGAATCACGCACTCCTCCTTGCAAGTCCGGTTGCACCTATAAACGAATAGGGAGAAGAGGGAAGGGTCGCCATTTCATGACAAATACACAAGCGATCAAGCCAGTTGCTATAACATCGCGTACAATTGATGTAGGACTAGTCTATTTTGAGATGTGTTGTGCTTTTTAGTCTGAAGAAACGGAGACCGTCCCCGACTCCTGTACCTGCACATGTACGTTGCGGTCGTGATCGTCATCGTCTTTTGCAGTCTTGCTGTTGTTTTACTGCCATTGTCGTCGCCCTTTGTCATAATCAAGTTGATGTTGTCGCCGTCGTTATACCGTCGCTGTCGTTACCTAGCTCTTTCGTTGTCGTCACCGTCGTCATTATTGTTGTCGGTGGCGGTGTTGTTAGTGTTTTTGTTGTCGTTTGTCGCGGTCGTTGTCGTCTTCGTCGTTGTCGTCGTCGTTGTCGTTGTTGTTCTTCATCATACTTGATCACGGGCGGGTAGAGTCTGAGCGATTCGCGGACGACCATGCCCATGTAGGTCATCTTGCCGACGTCCTCTTGCGTGATGGTGTCCCGTCCCTCGGTCACCTCGTCCACCTCGTCCACCAGACGGTCCTGCACCTCGGGGTGGGTGGCCAGCAAGCTGATGGTGAAGCACAGTGCTTCATAGTATACTAATACTATACTATAGTATACTAATTCTATAATTACTACTAGTACTAGTAGTAGTAGTACCACTTTACTACTACTTACTTAGTACTAGTACAGCCTCTGTCATTCAAGAAGAGGTTTCATGAGTTGTTTTATAATTTAATACCTCATTACCTGCTGCAGTATGTTTCGTTGCCCGCTTTGTGATTACTCAACTATCTCCATTACAAGCTATTCAAAACATTATAGGATACATAGAAATGTGCATAATTTTCAATTTCCCTGTCGGGTACCCAATTGTTCCAAATTGTTTTTAACCTACTCGGCATTTAAAAGCCATGTTAGCCGAAACCATGGCCAGTGTCGAAGGGAACATTCTTCACAAGGCACTAGCTTAGTAAGAGTATCTTTGATGTGAAGTCATCCATTGCGAGCAGCAGTGTAGTGACATGGCTTCAGTTATGAAGCACATGAAAACCCACATTGATTCTGGCATACAAGTTATGTGCCCATTCGACACATGTTCAAAGTCATTTGCAAAAAAAAATCATGCTTCACATCTCATGTATCACGATATCATAAAAACACCTCTATCCAAAAGAATTAAGGTCAGGAAAGTGAAGAGAATGAAGTTACTGATGAAACCAATTTGGAATCTGCTGGAAATGAATATGTAGCTGATCATGACTTGGTACCATCACATTAATTTACCATGCAAGACGATCCTGTATCAGAGGGGAACTTCAATCATAATTTTGCCCTTTTCTGCTTGAAACTTCAAGCAGAACTCCTTATTCCACAGAGCACTGTGCAGTGTATTGTTGAAGAACTTGCAAGTATGCATGAAATAGTCGGTGAATCTTGCATTGCAAATCTTGAAAGTAAACTGCAAGATGAAGGACTCTCTAAGAACAGTGTTCTTACTGTCGTCAACTACATTAGTTGGCATATTGACAGAGAGCAGTGCACTGTGTTACCCATGGAATATACGGGTATATCATCATCAAAAATAACGACTAGCGTGCAAGGCAAATACAGATTAGTTAAGTGCCTTATGAGCCGGACACATTTCCGGAGCTTCAACAATTATCGTGGTATGCGCAAGGTTTTACGGGCCCTGCCCAAGTATTCCAACAACTTCCGAAGACCGTACAGAGTTACGAGTGGCTGCGACTGATCATGTGACACCACGGGACCCGTGTGACTGACCCCCATTAATGCCAAGCATCTAAGGCATCACATTGGAAGAGAACTTCATCGGGAGCGGTGGTGGTACATTTTATGCGAGCTTTACAGGGGGACTTTCATCAGTCGAACTGAAAATGTTGTGGTCAGTATTGGCCATCGTCCTTCTTCTTGCCGGCGTACTGGCTTGGTAGGTTGTCCACCAATCTCCCCATGTAATTCTCTTTGAAAAAAAAATATATATTTGTCTTGCGGTCGACAATTCCGCTAAGTGTCCTCGGCTATCCTCCGTAGTGATGTGTTACTGTTGTGGTTTGATTTTTTTGGTTTACTTCCCAGGAGAAGTCATCGACAGTATACGCTCTTCAAGCGAATCGGTATTCCTGGACCAACCCCAAAACCTTTGATCGGTAACCTAGCCGACTTCAAGAGCGTAAGTTCGTCTCTTTGACAAGAACAAACATCAAAATAGGAGTAGGGCGTGAGGTTTGCGCTGGCTGACCGGCCCACTGACTCACTGACTGACCGACCAACACTATTCTCAACTTCTACTTCGCAGGGAATCTACGACTGCCACAAGAAATGGAAGGAGATGTACGGCAACGTGGTCGGGTAAGATAAGTCGCAAAAGTGATGTGGGATGGATTTTGGAGGGAATCATACACGGGACCTTGCCGGCAAAAATTCTAATCCATGCAGATATTTCCCCTTTGTTGTATTTTTTCTTCTTTTCTTTCCGACGGCAACAGCGTATTTTACGGCTGCAGGCCGACGATAATGATTACGGATTTGGACTTCCTCGAGCAAGTTCTCGTCAAGCAGTTCCGCAACTTCTCTGATCGGGAGGTGAGTTTTGTACTGACTCTGATGAAGCAACCTTGCAGCAAATCACTTCTACTTTGTGAGAGGAACACATAGAGACAGGAAACATCTTCGTAGGATTAAAGTGGCGGTTTTTGTATTTACGCCACATGTCTTGTGCTTGGCAAACTCATTCTGTGCTGAGTATACGTACATTGTCCGCGTGTACTGTGCTCTACGCGTCAATGTGCACTTTTTCCATTTTCTTTACACTTTCTCGCGATGAACGAAGTACACGCCTTTGAGACCTGAGCTGCTCCGAAACGATATCATCAGCTTGCAAGGGCAACGGTGGAAAGTCGTTCGTAGCTTGATGTCATCGGCGTTCACTAGCTCCAAATTGAGGAAGGTAAGTCGGTGAAAGGAGGGTAAGGGACGTGGAATAGGTGGACTGTCTTTCCGCCAGTTGCTAACTATGTCGATGTGTGAAAAAAGGGATGAAGAAGATGGAGAGAACGAAAACAAGGACTGGGATGAGGACGATAATGAGAACGAGGACGAGAACGAGGACGAGGACCGGGATGAGGACGGGGACGAGAACGAGAACGAGAACGGGGACATGGATGAAAACGAGGACAGAGACGGGGACGGGGACCGGGACGGGGACGAGAACAAGGACAAGAGTGAGGACGACGACAAGGAAGAGGTCGAGAGAGAGGACTAGGTCAGAGATGCGCACTGGGACGAGAACGAGGACAGGGATAAGGACGGGGACGAGGACGGGGATAAGGACGGGGACGAGAGAGAGGACGGGGACGAGAACGAAACGGGGACGGGGACGAGGATGAGGACGAGAGAGAGGACAAGGACAGAGACGCGCACGGGGACGAGAACGAGGACGAGGACGGGGATGAGGACGAGGACGGGGACGAGGACGAGGACGGGGATGAGGACGAGGACGGGGACGGGGACGAGGATGAGGACGAGAGAGAGGACAAGGACAGAGACGCGCACGGGGACGAGAACGAGGACGAGGACGGGGATGAGGACGAGGACGGGAACGAGGACGGGGATGAGGACGAGAGAGAGGACAAGGACAGAGACGCGCACGGGGACGAGAACGAGGACGAGGACGGGGACGAGGACGAGGACGGGAACGAGGACGGGGATGAGGACGAGAGAGAGGACAAGGACAGAGACGCGCACGGGGACGAGAACGAGGACGAGGACGGGGACGAGGACGAGGACGGGGACGAGGACGGGGATGAGGACGGGAACGAGGAAGGGGTTGAGGACGGGGACTGGGACGAGGACGGGAACTAGAACGAGGACGAGGACGAGGAGGAGGACGGGGACGAAGACAGGGATGGGGACGAGGACGAGGACGAGGAGGAGGACGGGGACGAAGACAGGGATGGGGACGAGGACGAGGACGGGGATGAGGACGAGGACGATGACGAGGACGAGGACGGGGATGAGGACGAGGACGATGACGAGGACGAGGACGGGGATGAGGACGAGGACGAGGACGAGGACGAGGACGAGGACGGGGATGAGGACGAGGACGAGGACGAGGACGAGGACGTGGATGAGGACGAGGACGAAGACAAGGGCGAGGTCGAGGTCGGGGACGAGGACGAGGACAGGGACGAGGACGGGGATAAGGATGGGGACGAGGACGGGAATGAGGACGGGGACGAGGACGAGAACCAAAAACAAGGATGAGAACGAGGTGAATGGAACTGGGACGTGGACGAGGGAAATATAGGGCCATGGGCGATGAAGATATTGGGGAGGCGATGGGGAAGGTACATCGGTAAAGGGCAGTGAAAACCTAACTGATAATTTCTCCCTGTTCTTTCTTGGCCGGACGGCCATCTTCAAGATGATGCCGTTGATCGAAAGCAAGATCAATGACATGCTGTTGACCATGTCGGAGCAGTGCACAGACGGCGCGATAGACGTGGACATGTTCAGGTATAAAGCGAAGCTACGGCTTTTACATTCTATTCTATTCAAATACCAGGCTTTTAAGATCCTCCGATTCCCTTTCGCTTGCTGTCGCTCATGTGCACAATTCATGGGGTGATCGATCTTTTTCCAATGCCCGTCTCTGTCTCTGGAATTTACTGCCACCCAATATTCGTTCTATCCATTCAATCTCTAAGTTGCCCTGAAACACCATCTCTTTGTTAATATAATTATAGTTAAAATTGTTCTTAATATTTTTTTTTCTTGACTTTTTTTTTGTACTGCGCCATGGGCATCTCTTAAGACGGATACCGGCACGTTATAAATGTCCGTTATGATTATGATTATTATTATTATTATTATTTATCAATAATAATTATGTGGGCATGAATTCGATCGATTAAACGGGAAAGAGAGGAGAAGGGAAGAGAGAGGGTGGATGGTATAGAGAGAAAGGAAGAGAGAAAGAAGGGCGATTAGAGAAGGGGGTGCAGAAAGACGGAGATAGAGGAGAAAGTATAAAGAGAGGAAGAGGAGAGAGTGTGAAAGCGCGAGAGGGGAAGGTGAGTGAAAAGTGCATAGCCTTTCGCATTGTACACTTCATCAGATGCAATCGCGTGCATCTGATGGAATAAACGTTGCCTAGCTGGACGCTAATGTTGACTTATCAGTTTTCTGGGCTGATGCACATTCTAGGTTGTCACTGGTGGAGGGAAAGAACGAAGTCTTAATGTCTTTGGGGTTTGTTCTTGGTTTTTAAGGGAAATCGATCCGCTCAGCTTGGGGATCGTCGCACAGTGTGCCTACGGAGCTGATATCAACGTGAGGGACATTCCCTCCTACTCCGAAGCGAGCAAAGCATTCTTCAAGGGCTTTAAGCAGGGCTACCTTCCGATGACCCTAGCCAGTAAGTTGGTGACGTGGGGAACAGTTCAGGCAGTGGACGGGTGGGTAGGTGATTTGCCCACAGTTGAACAGTTTCAACTGTAATTTTACTGGATGGTTGTTTTAGGTAGCCCTAGATTGACTACAATGCAATAATAATATTTATTACAATGCATACATTCCATAAACGATACTGAAGTACTCGGAATTCAGTATTCTGTATGATTGTTCTTTATAATTATGATCATTTTTATTTCAATTTTAGCAAATGGATGCTTCGTTTACTGGTTTGTGTGTAATGCTTTTTACGGACATTTCTATGTGCCGGTCGTTCATATTCTATTTAGAACACTTTAACGTTTGTGTGCGCATTTATTTTTGAGCAAGGGACAACAAATTTCATGTGTGTGACACGACAAACAAATCAAATTGAACTGAATTGAATTGGATAGATGGATGGATGGGCAGGTGCATGGATACATTGATGTGTAGGTAGCAGTTGACGGGTAGTAGGTAGGTTGATGGTGCGATAGTTGGCACAAGTCTCTCTCCACTATTCTTTTTTCTCTCATCTCTCTCCCTCTACCCATGTCCCGTTTCTCCCTTGTTTCGCCCGCAGTGATAATACCTTGGTCAGAGCCATTGTTACAATGGTTGGGATGCTCTATTCACCCCTTAAAAACGGTCAACTTCTTCGAGAGCAGGGTCCAGCGCATTCTGACCCAGCGCAGAACTGATCCAGACAGAATGGTAAGAGAGATAGTGAGAGAGTGAGAGAGTGAGAGAGTGAGAGAGGGGAGAGGGGGGGGGAGAGAGAGAGAGAGAGAGGGGGAGAGTGAGAGAGTGAGAGAGTGGGAGAGGGGGGAGAGAGAAAGAGAGAGAGAGGGGGAGAGTGAGAGAGTGAGAGAGTGAGAGGGGGGGAGAGGGGGATAGGGGAAAGAGAGTGAGATATAGAGTGTGAGAGAGAGAAAGAAAGAGTGGGGATGAGAGAGATTTAGAGGGGAAGAGAAAGAGAGAAGGGTGATAGAGGGAAAGAGAGGGATAGAGAGAAAAAGGGAGGGATAGAGAGGAAAAGGGAGGGATAGAGAGGGGGAGAGATGATTGGAGATCGTGTTCTCGAGGGTAGTGTGATTTTCACTGGCCCCTCAAATGGCGAGTACCAGTATTATACAGTATATATGATACGGTGTTAGGTAAATTATGTGCCGTCCGGGCGTCGCATTTTTTCAAAATACTATAGGATTGACTGAAATGACTGACTCGCTATCACCGGCATCAGCACCACTGTGGACTTTATCCAACACATATAATAGAGATGGTGGTTTCCTTGTCTTGAAAAAAATTCAATCAGTACATTGTTTTACTGCTTTACTACATCTGATGAAGTAGCTTTGTGTCGGCATCGCCAAATATTTTAGATGCGTACTACTCCCTCGCTCTTTTTTCTTTAATTTAGAGCAAGCAATATCCGGACTTCCTCTCGTTGATGACGAGATACCTTCGGACGGAGGCTGACGAGACGTCGGAGGGGAAGAACGGGAACAAGCGTTTTATCAGCGAGAAAGAGTTTCTGGCTGGCGTACGTATCCACTGTCCGCTGTCATCCCCCGTATTACTCAAGGAGGATTTGTCCCTGCCTATAAGGTATAACTAATACTGCGTATTTAACGAGGGTTGGCCCTAACCCGGTTTCTTTGCTCGATCCGGGCAGTGCATCAGCTTCTTCACCGGCAACTCAGACACGTCCCAGGCAGCACTGTGCTTCACCATCAGCTTGCTGGCCACCCACCCCGAGGTGCAGGACCGTCTGGTGGACGAGGTGGACGAGGTGACCGAGGGACGGGACACCATCACGCAAGAGGACGTCGGCAAGATGACCTACATGGGCATGGTCGTCCGCGAATCGCTCAGACTCTACCCGCCCGTGATCAAGTATGATGAACAACAACGACGACAACGACGAAGACGACAACGACTGCGACAAACGACAACAATAACACTAACAACACCGCCACCGACAACAATAATGACGACGGTGACGACAACGAAAGAGCTAGGTAACGACGGCGACAACATCAACTTGATTATGACAAAGGGCGACGACAATGACAGTAAAACAACAGCAAGACTGCAAAAGACGATGACGATCACGACCGCAACGTACATGTGCAGGTACAGGAGTCGGAGACGGTCTCCGTTTCTTCAGACTTAGATGCACAACACATCTCAAAATAGACTAGTCCTACATCAATTGTACGCGATGTTATAGCAAACCTTGCCGACTGGCTTGATCGCTTGTGCATTTGTCATGAAATGGCGACCCTTCCCTCTTCTCCCTATTCGTTTATAGGTGCAACCGGACTTGCAAGGAGGAGTGCGTGATTCAGGGCTACAAGATTCCCGGAAATGTCGGCATTGAGGTTCCCATCATGGCGCTTCACCATGATCCCGAGCTGTGGCCAGAGCCCAAAAAGTTCGACCCTGAAAGGTCTGTAGCTATTAGATACTCCCCACAGAGACCGACGTTTCTGACTCCTGTCGCCAGCACTTCTACACTGACACCGCCACCACCACCACCACCACAGCCACCACCACCACCACCAACACCACCACAACAACCATGCACCACCACCACCAACACCACCACAACCACCACCACCACCGCAGAAACCACCACCACCACCACCACCGCCAGCACCTCCAGCACCCACAACACCACCACCACCACCACCACCACCACCACCACAACCACCACCACCACCACCACCACCACCACAACCACCACCACCACCACCACCACCACCACCACCACCACCACCACCACCACCACCACCACCACCACCACCACCACCACCACCCCCACCACCACCACCACCACCACCACCACCACCACCACCACCACCACCACCACCACCACCACCACCACCACCACCATCACCACCACCACCACCACCACCGCCACCACCACCACCACCATCACCACCACCACTTCCACCGCCACTGCCACCGCCACCGCCGCCGCCACCGCCGCCACCACCACCGCCACCACCACCACCGCCACCACCACCACCACCGCCACCAGCACTACCATCAGCACCACCACCACCACCACCACAACCACCAACACCACCACCACCACCACCACCACCACCACCACCACCACCACCAGCACCACCACCAGCACCACCACCACCACCACCACCACCACCACCACCACCACCACCACCACCACCACCACCACCACCACCACCACCACCACCACCACCACCACCACCACCACCACCACCACCGCCACCACCGCCACCACCACCACCACCACCACCACCGCCACCACCACCACCACACTATTACCGCCAAAATGATTCAAAATTTGTCATGTCAGTTTGTATTTCCTTTGTTTGACTCCCTTTTTTTAATGTTGATATTGGTTTGTTTCGACTGTGATAGGTTTTCCGTTCAGAACCGTGCCAAGATTCACCCTATGGCCTTTCTTCCTTTTGGCGGTGGGCCGCGTAAGTGCATCGGGCAGCGCTTCGCCATGATGGAAATCCACATGGTTCTCAGTCGTCTACTCCAGAACTTCCGCTTCGAGCGGAGCCCGGAGACAGAGGTAAGTCTACAAATATACTGTTTGACGGACAGACAGCCGTCGGTCAGTCGGCTGGACGGGCAAAAAGGGAGACAGAGGGCGGGCGGGAGGGACGGAGTGACATAGAAAGAGGGAGAGGAACGGATGACCAAACGGACAAATAAACTGACAGGAAGGCGGTCGGTCAGTTGGCCGAAATGTCACATGCAAGCAAACAGGAAAGAGCAAATTTAAATAAGGGAAAAAGAAAATGTAAAAAGGAAAAAGGCAAAGAGAAAAAGGGAAACCCTTTCTATTTCTACTCTTTCCCCCAGGAATCGATAGGCTTCGGAAAGGGAGGGTTGATCTATCCGCTGAATGGAACGAATATCCGTGTCCGACGACGATTTCTTTAGGCCACGCCAGAGTTCGTTGACTGTCGCCGACGATCGCCCTTCCCAATGTCTCCGAGCATCTGCTTCCAGCCACCGATGAACCCATCCCCCCTTCCCTCCCTTTTCGCAATACAATGCAAATTGGGGGAAGGCCTTTGGTTATTCTGTATTCTTTTGTTTACACTTTCAGATTTTTTTAAGGACTCACTGTCCCGCACATATCCCGTTTGCACTTCTGCATGCTGAATATATAAAAACACACTGAAAGGAAAGGACATCGTCACGACACTATAACAGCTGCGCGAGTAGTTAGCCTAAGTCGTGAGTAGAGTAAAGAGGCGCTCGTTCTTGTGGCTGCACGTGCAGCGTCAGGTATAAAATAATATATTACCTATAGATTTGCCTTTTAGAAAATCCGTCTGTCGTACAACAATGTGATCTATCTCAATTTATGACGAAAGTGATTTTTTGATTTAAAATTGTTAATGCAAACCCATGGTTAAATTATTTTATGTTTATTTATTATTTATTTTCCTTTGTTTGTTTGACTATTTATTATTTGTTGAGATACATTTCTTCTTGATCTTGAATTTAATGTTTTGATTAATTAATGTTAGTGTAACGTAACGGAACTATCTGACGGGGTTTTAGCACTAAATAAAAGAAGTTTCATTATTATTCAGCAGCTGACATTATAAGGCTTCATCCTAGAAAAAAAATGGCTTTCAGAAATGCCTTTGTTGAAGGTCCTGCTAGAGGATAGAAACGTCAGGCTCTATACGGTCTTCGAAATAAAACTAATTTCGTCAAATTGAGCACGTGGCTTTCCTAATATAAGAGCATCTTTATTTCACAATATAAGAAACTGAGGAGTCAACTCGAGGTACAAAGAATCCCACCTATCCCACCTATCCCAGGCACTCTACATTATGTATTTTCTGAATAGGACCGACGCCATTTTCACACCCTTTTTCGGTTTCAGCGTTTTCATAATTATGTCGAGAGTTATGTCCATATTTATAGGCTATATAACTTTATTATACTTTAAGGCTTTCCTGACTTCCTCCCTATCTCATTTCCTTGCTCCAACATGTGAGTGGCTTTCGGGCCTATAGCCTTGCTTTGGGCGAATCTGCAAGAATAAAAAAGAGACAGGACCCGTGATCTCGAGACACTCCCTCATGGCAACTCCTGATGACTTTCCAGCGTGCCTCCTGATTGGCCGAGTGGCCCCGTGACGTCTTCCGTGCATGCATTATTCATTTGGATGTAGAGAGGGGGATTGGGAAAAATGCATCGGCATTCGGCGTATGTTTTTATCTTTTGGCGGGACCTCTCGAAGCAGAGGGACTGCCTATTGAAAACGTTTCATACAGAGAGAAAATTCATGGATTTTTAAAGCCTCCAGTGGTCGAATTTGCGTTCCTGTACGTCGCCATCTTTCCGAAGTTGCCGCCGCCGATTGCGGGGAGCGTGATGATTTCGCGGAAAAGACGGTAACCACGTCTGATTGGTCAATTACGCTTGTTCAATCCTCTCAATTTTAAGTAAAGTTATTCATCAACATTTTCACAAAGTCATACAGGAATGTATACGAAAAAGATTGTACAAACATAGGCCTACTTGTATTTTTCATTTAATTTATATCTAACAATAAAGAAATTAAACTGATTCCTGCAGTCTTTGCCGAGGAGGATCTCACATGCACGTTCTGCCTAGTCTTTCGCACAGACCGCCCAACGACATGCCACCCCAGCTCCATGTTCTTGTTGCAGCACAAAATACGGCACAATATACAATGCACATGTATCTACACGTACACGCGTGATCCAGTCACCGATGAGCGGTCTGCGCGAAAGACTAGACAGAACGTGCATGGGAGAATAAGTAAACGTTCACGCAGGGACCGAAAGGAAAACAATTCGGAAATTCGTGCAGTTGTCGATTCACGTGTTTCCACCGCTAGTCGATGTGGAATATACAGAAGGAACGGCATGTTATTTTAGTATCCTTTCTCGGCTTCGAGCCGGTGAGTTTGGCGCGCAAGTCCTCCTCCCAATCCCCCTCCGTGAAGTGATCGCTACAGAAACAAATCACATTCATATTATTTCGATTGTATTGCCTATTGAGTATTGGTAGCCGATTTTGAGAAAATTATCCACTTTTGAAAAGATTGCGACACGCAGGAACGCAAATTCGACCACTTGAGGCTCTAGAATTCCATGAATTGTCTCTCTTTATTAAAATCGTACGTAAGTGGCTCACAGGTAGGCCTAATAGCCTAACATATTGTACAAGGTTGGTTTTAACACCCAAATATATTTGCAAACTTCATTTTTGGGGTAGCATCCCCCCAGAAATTTGCCGACCAAATCTTCAATAACAAAATCCTTGTGGGATTGTACTCGTTCTCGTGATTTGTGCACGCTGCGAGACCACCGTCCATTGTGTGTGCACTCAATACGTCCGCAATGATTAGTAGACATCCACCAGTCTTCTCTTTCTCTAGAGCGGTTTGAGAGGCATTATTGCGCAACGAAAATCATGCAACTTGACACCATACAAAGCCGAGCGTATGAAACCTTGGACAAAATGGACGTGCATTGCACCCGACGACTTATTAATTGTTTTCCGTTCTTCAAATGAAATGTTTAAAACAAAAAAATGAAGATTTGTTGAAAATTGCATACCTTGCTCCGTGCAGCCGTTGTAGAGCCCCCCCCCCAAAAAAAAGAGTCAAACTCGCATTTTTCGACCGCCGTGTGCACCCTGTAAACATCGTCCAAACTGGTGAATATTTCCCCCAAAATTGAAGCCTGAATATTCTTCTTTCTTACCATACCACTTTCAAAATTGATGACGAAGGAATCAGGAATGATATCAAATTACGCGGAAACAACATTCAGCGACATGGAACTACTTAGAAACGATGAAAGTACATTCAAACCGGTACCGATCGAAAGCTAATTGCATCGTGAATCCAGATAATGGCCGATGTTGAAAAGTGTAGCGCATTCTGTTAGTTATGGCCGTTTTCCCTTCGCGACGTCAGAGAGATTGTCAAGTCTAGGTCTGGTTTCCATCTCTAGGTAAAGCCTTAGCGACACTAAAGGATCAGTGGGGCCGAAACCAGACTACGCGCACCATTGTAACAAGTCATAGCACGTCCTTGCACACACTGTATACATATGTACTGTACAAGTCATGTACGCTGTACATCATACCATGGAGCCATAATTTTATTATAGCTCCATGATCATATCATATGTACGGTACATGTACCGTACATGTACTGCACAGTGCATGCACCGCAACCGCATGGCTGCATACGCGTATTAGGCCTATACGCTGCACTACTCAAGCCTCTCTGCTTGATCTGCGCTCAGGAGCTACAAGTTATTTTACTACCGAAAAACAAAACACGGATTGTGGAAATAATGGGTTTCTTTCTGTATCTTTGGAATTGTGTGGTTTTGTTTTACTTTTGCTTTCATAGAAAAAAAATCAAATCCCAGTGGGGGGGGGCAAGTGGTGGGGGCAAGTGGAGGGGGGCCGACGATCTTTCATGGGGGCGTACGCCCGCCACGCCCCCTCCCGTAGCTACGCCGCTACAAAATACAGTAATTGTTAATAGAAGAATACAAAATACAAAATAAATAGAAATACAAAAAGAGCCACATGTAACATTCAGACCCACATTACACTGGCAATTATTTAATAACCCTCACTAAAAACTAGGAGCCATTGACTTAATATCTGGAATCATTAATTGTGACCCGGCACAACGACATGAGGAATATCCCACCAAAACGCTTTATGAATAAACAACGCCTGAAGTTAAAGTATCTGCACAATTCGATTACAAATCAATTTTCATTTTTTTGGTATATTCTGAAATTTTAAGCATTAGAGGATATTATATTTTGATATCATTTGAAAGTTAATGGTATACTTTCACATCATTAGAAAATCTCAAAATCTCAAAAGTGGAGTTATTCCTCATTATGCTGTGCTGGGTCACAATTTAGTAAAAACACCCTAGTGAGGTTTTTAATTTAAATGATAATCTGAAAAAGCGCGACGTTTGACGACGTATCATGAGATAATTATTATTATTTAGAAAACACACTCACAACTTGGACTTTACGAATTTTTGAGCATTTTGAAGAATTTCCATTTTAACTTCCCTTATATTTACGTCGTGATGTGTTTTAAACTTGTCATGTGCATTGTCTGGGTGTGTGTGGCAATGTTCTTGCCAAATTTGAAATGGTGTCCGCAAACGTCGCTATTAGCATCAAACTCGTGACATTATTTAACCTGCCGCTAGAGGGCGCTCGAGTAGTTGAAGACGTAATGTGTTAATGATTTATAAAAAGTGAGTCGACCTTGACCTAACATCGTTATTAACAGGAAGTTCATATCTGTCGCCAAATTTAGATAGGAGGGAAATTCTTGTTTCGGATAACATATAGAAGGTCATCAATCTGTAGTACCAGAGCAGGAAAGACCTCTAATTTTGCCAAAAACAGCAAGACAATAGAGCAAGTGAATGGGCAAAATGAGCAGGTGAATAAGCACAAAGATAGACTGTTATATTGTTAAATAGTCTAGCATTTGTATAATCATAAAGTTTACCTCAGTTTCTTACTCCTCATTATAATGAATCTGTTTTGTTTTTTAATGTTCAAAACCGGTGGTGAATGAAAATAGACTAAAAACGTGGGAACGACAACCTAAGCATTACAGTTTTATTTTTATGTTGATTTACTTTTTATAGACACGAGGTTTCTTTCGCTAGTTATTTTGTTGTTTATTAATGTTTTATTAATTTCACGGCGTTTCTTTTATTTATTAATTCATTATTGTTATTGTTACAAGCGTGAAAGTGTTCAATAAAATACCTCAAACTGTATATTGCTCGTTGACCACATAAGGAATGTTCTGGTGAGTTCTGGTTGGTTTTAGGCACCCGTTTCGACTGTTATTCATCCCAACTCCTCTGTCGCAAGTCTTAAAAAACACTACCACCTCTATCCCGCCTCAATCCCGCCTCATTCCCTCCTCATTCCCGCCTCAATCCCACCTCAATCCCGCCTCAATCCCACCTCAATCCCCGCCTCATTCCCGCCTCAATCCCGCCTCAATCCCGCCTCAATCCTACCTCAATCCCACCTCATTCCCCGCCTCAATCCCACCTCAATCCCCGCCTCATTCCCGCCTCATTCCCGCCTCAATCCCGCCTCAATCCCACCTCAATCCTACCTCAATCCCACCTCAATCCCCGCCTCAATCCCACCTCAATGGGGGTCATCTTGCTCTTACTATACTACTGGCAACATTTTAGTAAGCGAAGTCGCACACATTGGTCACATCACATCGAAAGCTTTCACATTCTGTTCACTCATCCAAAGTTGTATCTTTTTTAGCTTTTCCGCCGCGAAGCGGAAAAGCTATTGTTCTTGTTCTGATTAGCTTTTCCGCCGCGAAGCAGAAAATCTTATGTTCTTGTTCTGATTTTAAGCTTTTTCGCCGCGAAAGCGAAAAAGCTATTGTTATTGTTCTGATTTTTAGCTTTTCCGCCGCGAAGCGAAAAAAGCTATTGTTCTTGTTCTGATTTTTGTTTCTTGTTCTTCTTTTTGTTGTCGGAAAAATCCAATAGACAAAGCACAGGGTTTTTTCAGAAGGCACTTTTGCCATTGAACAAACTTTGATTTTTTTAAAACTTGACGAATGCATAGAGCCCTTGCTGAAATTTTGCGCCGTAGTCTTGAAAACGTCATGACGTCACCACGTGTCAAGTGACAGCGCTTTAAAGGGGCAAATTTCAAATTCCATTATAGGCAAAAGTACAAATTCGTTTGGTTTCAATTTTGCACTATATCTAAGTTGGGAAATGGTGTAGGCCTATTCCAAAACTTTTTAGATTTTCACATTCAATTGAGCATATTTGGCCAACGGAGAAAGATTTTTTTCCATTTCTTCGTTTATATCTATTGGGATGTAGTTTAGAAACACCCTCCGGAGCCAAAATGCCATGACGCAATCGTGACGTCATCAAAATGCGTGATTTTAAAACACATACTAGCCATTGCTCAATCTTCTTTAACTTTGGTGGGCAGTTGGCTATATAGCCACACACTTTAAATCTCAAGTTTGGAACCGATTAATCGTTGTTTCTAATTATTATGAATTTTTGAATATTATTATCGAGTCCTTATAGGCTCTAGATTTCGTGCACAAAATATGTGCGTTCGCAATTTGGGGAAGAAATAGAGGGTATGGGTTCGAAACCCAGTTACGTAAACTCTCCTTTTTTCGTCCGTCACAAATCCAATTAAAACGACGCAAAGTGGCCCTCAACCTATTATAGAATAAACATATGTATTTTGTTCTGGTTTTTCTTTGTCTGTTTTTGCTTGGGTGGTCACGTGAAAGGGCCAAACCGTCAATCACGATGCTACCTATCCGCGTATCAGACAGTTGCTGTGAAGTGCGCCCTCATGTCGTGCAAAAAGAAAATAAATGGCTGGTGTACTGCATAATCGTGCGCGTGTAATTGATAATGATATTTCTTTGTCTTCCATTAGATTTCTTACGCGTGTGGGAGACGTGTACGACTCGACTTTTATTCTGACAACGCAATTAAGAATTCCTACCGAAATTGCAGATAACGTATTCATGTTGGCACAGGTCAGAAAATCACCGATCCCATAATGCGTTTTCAAATCCCTTTATGTTAAAAAATATATAAACCCGTGCGGCGTACTATTAAGGAGTACTGCACTTTAGTTTCGTTTGAACACTATAATAATTGTAGGTCTTCGGTGGTCTTTTGTGTGTACTGCAATTTTGTGTGCATTTATATACCGTTGCCGGTTATTCAGGTCAATAAACCATATCATACCCCAATATGAATTTCAATCTTTTCATGTGCCTTCCTCAAAAAAATGTTCATTATATACTGAAGTGATAATGACATGTTTTCTGTAACTTGTAAGGGAGAATAATATTATTTCTCTTAGATTTTACCCTTGACAAAATTACAACAAACTAAATGAGGAGATCTTTTACAGGATTTCTACAAGGTATTTGTTTATTTTTAATTCATATTAAAATAAGTGCACGTTAAATCCATTAAAACAGCCTAGAAAACACCACTCAGCCAAATGACAGCATTATTATTTTAATAAAATATTGACATATTTACCAAGAAAGGATGGTCCCCTTCAAAATATCACGCAGTCTGACTGGGGCCGTCAACTAGATTAGTGTTTTGAAAAAAATACTTGTGAATTATATTTGAGGCACCATCCTTCTGATGATCAAAAGCATCCTATTCTTGAACAGTAAACTCATTGACAGATGTAAATAAAGCAGGGTGGTTATGAAGAGTAGAAGTGGAAATATTTCATAGCCATACCACTTTAAGGTTGCAGCTTGTTTGTCTTATGTAACACAGAGGGCATGGTGACTGTCCAGTGCAGAGTGGCCATAGTTTGACATGGTCCTGCTGGGTGTATGTGCCACTCCACTCACGGCATGATGAGTGTCCAGTGCAGAGTGGCCATAGTTTGACATGGCCCTGCTGGGTGTATGTGCCACTCCACTCATGGCATGATGACTGTCCAGTGCAGAGTGGCCATAGTTTGACATGGCCCTGCTGGGTGTATGTGCCACTCCACTCATGGCATGATGACTCTCCAGTGCAGAGTGGCCATAGTTTGACATGGCCCTGCTGGGTGTATGTGCCACTCCACTCATGGCATGATGACTGTCCAGTGCAGAGTGGCCATAGTTTGACATGGCCCTGCTGGGTGTATGTGCCACTCCACTCATGGCATGATGACTGTCCAGTGCAGAGTGGCTATAGTTTGACATGGTCCTGCAGGGTGTAGATTCAGCATCTCTCAGTTCCATTTTTGGTCAAATTAAAAAAATATATATCTTCATTCAAATGTGCTTGATGGACGTTCAAATTACCTGGACTAGTGACATTCTAATTTTTCTTGAGAAATTATTGTTTAAGGTCTTAGGGCCCCATATACATGTCTTGAGCCCTCTCACGTCTTGAGCACCGGGGCGTGATGTTTCGGACTGGTTACAACAAGGTATAAATAAGCATGTCCGAAGGATCCCCTTATAACCCTTATAATTAACCAGGATTGATTGTACACAAGTAATTCCAATCTATCAGTGCAGTGGACAACTAAAATAAACATAAAATTTGTAATTTTGTATCATGATGAGGATGGATTGTTCAGTGAATCGGGTCATGAATTGGTATATAATGTGGAATAGTTACAAGCATTTTGAGAATAACAACCATTGGAACAAAATGGTAATCGTTTCATTTAGAGTGTTTTGTGGTCAATTTTATTTAATCATCATGTTATCGTAATCTACAAGAAACATTTCAGCTGGAGAATCAACTTGTATTCTTGCCTATTTGCTAAAAACTAAACTATGGTCCTTTTCTCTCTCAAAATTTCGTGTATACAACTGCATGAATATATTCACTGTACTGTTACTACTGTGTAAATTGTTGTACTTGAGCCAGTGTGAATTTGCCAGACGTAAAGCTCAAGAAATTATGCCAAAGAATGTTGCGTGTCCCATTGATTTTATTGTGCATTTTGTTGCTTACAGATAATTACGGGTTATTCACATGTAAAAGGAAATCATGGAAGGGAAGGGGTTTCTGTTTTTACTTCAAGTGACCAAAATTCAAATTCTCAAGAATTTAGAGCCCGGACATTTCGATCATAGCATCATAGCAGGTTTCTATGAGGGACGGTCCTGCTGTGGATCAAAACATCCGAGCCCTACATTCTTGGTATTTAATACTATTATTATTTTTTATTTGTTATATACAGTATATATTTCCAGCTGTGGCAAAATTTTGTCAAAATGTGTACGTTGTATATACCGGTACTGTGCAGTGTACATGTCTTTACAGCCTATATTTCATCACTATATGAGGGAAATAGGATTAGGAAGATTCAACGAGATTTGTTGTCCATCAGCTATGATGTTGCCCAAAATGTGTTTTTCCGCCTTTTAATGTTCTTTATAGAAACAAGATTATATGATGTAGGCCTGTTCAATTGCAAAAGCTGCAGATAGAAATAATATGTATGAATTGATGTTATCGATTTAATCAGAAACATTTAACTTGCCAGAATTGCAAACGGGTAATACAAATGTACTTTGCAATAGACATGTATATATTTGTTAAGATGTTTATATTGATATGCACACATGAGTTTATTGTTTACAACCTAACGGGTATGTAGCAAAAACATACAGTGTGACTGGTTTTTTTTTTACATTTTATTACATATTATTTTATTTTATTTGTGATTGTATTTAGAAATAATATAACAATGTATTTTTGTTCTTTAAACTTGGCTTCGATGTCAGCTTCTTACACGTGCTTCTTGTTTACTTAAGCCTATACCACACCCGTGTAACTATGAAGACAGTTTGAAACCATGATTTTTATTCAGGAATTCAAAAGTTACTATTACGCGATCCATGTATGGGTGCAAAGTTATAGCTATATATGTTGGAATGGTACATGTACGTTCTGAAGACTTTCGGAAAGGATCGCCACTTTCATATATGCATGTTCAGACAAAGTTCAAAAGAAGTTCGAAAAGGGTCGCCACTTTCATATATGCACGTTCAGACAACATTCAGAAGACGTTCGAAAAGGGTCGCCATTTTAATTTTGGCACGTTCAGACAACTTTCAGAAGACGTTCGAAAAGGGTCGGCAGTTTCATATAAGCACGTTCAGACAACGTTCATAAGACGTCCAGAAAGGGTCGCCACTTTCATATAAGCACGTTCAGACAACGTTCATAAGACGTCCAGAAAGGGTCGCCACTTCCATATATGCACGTTCACACAACGTTCAAAAGACGTCCGTCAGGAGACGGCCAGAGCATACTGGTCGAAACGTCGAGTTACCCTCAGGTTCTTTTCAGAACCATACCTCTTCCTTTAAGAGACCTGATACATGGTGTTCCCCGCAAACCTTCCTATATTGATTCACCCACCATGCAAAGCCTTAAGTCTCATTGGTCGCCACTTTCATATGCACGTTCAGACAACGTTAAAAAAACGTCCAGAAAGGGTCGCCACTTTCATATATGCACGTTCAGACAACGTTCAAAACACGTTCGAAAAGGGTCGCCACTTTCATATATGCACGTTCAAACAACGTTCAAAAAACGTTAAGCAAACGTCATTAGTGAACGTCCTGGGGACGCAAAGTGGTGGTGCAAATTGACGGAAAGTGAACGTCGAATGGCAACGTCCAGTGAACGTTGCTGTCAGACGTTTATCATACGTTCACTGCTAGCTGGGTTGCTGTTTGTGGTGTTAACCTTTCTTTCCCTGTGTACACTATCCTCATGATACTTGCTTTTTGTGACTTTCAACTGTCTTTCTCTAAATGCAATATCTTCATGATATTTCACATTCAACAATTTCTTTTTCCAAGCCCCTTTTTCTTTATATCTTTTAATCAAGTCTATTTTCTCTGAATTCTTTACATTTTGAATATTTCTGTCTTTTGCATATTTCTCGTTTTTCCTGTATATATT
This sequence comes from Luidia sarsii, assembly GCA_949987565.1. NCBI lineage: Eukaryota > Metazoa > Echinodermata > Asteroidea > Paxillosida > Luidiidae > Luidia > Luidia sarsii. The sequence continues at coordinate 13,994,359 of OX465106.1, read as the reverse complement.
CTTACCATCTGATTTTGGGGTAATTTTTGTTTGACGATACTTTTCTCTTTTTATTTCGCTCTTAAGTCTCAAATTCACACGTTTGAATTTATTCTTTCCCTTCTTTTTGGAATGCGTTGCCGTCTCTTCTTTCTTACGATCACATTGTCTTGCATTATGTTTGTCTATAGAATCTTCAATCAAGAACTCACTATTACAGGAGCTTGCAGATACATCATTAGTTTCAGTTGTGGGAAGTGCATGAACATTCAAAACCAAATCATAATGAACTTCATTTCTATGGTACAGATAAATTCCACAATTTGGTAATCTATTACTATTGCTGAATGAACGAGAAAACATGTACCACTTAGTGATATCACTGTATGTGTAAACATCAACACCAAAAATGTCAGCCACTGCCATGATCTCTACCTCGGTAGCCCATGTTCCACTATCAAACATCTTTTGTCTCATTACATAGTCTCTCACTGTAACGTAACCTTCTCTTAAGAAAGGTTTAAAACTTTTTGACAGTTAGAGTTCTAACTTGCAAGTGATTTGCTTCGGTTCCTGATATAGCACAAGAAATGGCTCTAAAGAAACAATTGTCATCACCTTTTTCTTCTTCACAGTGTCAGGTCTTCCCATATTCTCACATGTCTTGGACACATCATTACCATTCAACGAGATATTACCAATATAAAATTTTAGACAAAGCGCACTCTTTATTTCTTTAGATAGAGGCAAAAAATGCATTGTAACTGGTTCAATAACTTCTACGACTTGTATGTCACTGTCATCCGTTTCTTTGATTTGGGATGTATTACTTTCTATCGCCTCATTCAAGCATTCATACTTCACATCTGGTGCTGTACTACTAAATCAAGCACTATCAGAATTCTCAATGTGTTCATGTCTATGAATGCTCGTATGATCACTAACCATTACATTAACGCCTGTTATTTCAAATTGCTCAGTATTAGACAATTCATAGAATGACCTAGTTCAGTACAATACCCGTGCACACCTTGCCATGATGCAACGTATTTCAGCAAACTTCTCCCTTACTGCTTTGCAAGCCATTGTGATTTCTAGAATGAGAATCAAAAATATAATACATTCCAAAGTGAGCAATAACTGAGAATGTGCTACTATGGAAACATATAAAGCATGCAGAATATTTCTGAAGTGTCTGTTCCAATGCATCTCTCAATGACACCATATTGAATTCAAACAGATTAAATTCTTCTCCAAAAGTACCACACACAGATTCATCATACTTCATGTTAAAATGTTGACTAAAAACATCAACTTCATCAGGAAGCTCATTGATCAACAAATACTCATGCATCACTGTAGAACAATTTGATAGATAGGTATACAACAAAATCCATATCACTAGAGCACCATTAATTCATTCATCTTCTTAATATGACTATGCAACACTGCACACAGACTGTTAGCAACGCATTGCTTGCCACTATTATTCCCAAACTTATGATGACCTTGATGGAAAGTACCTTGAACAACTCACTTATCTTTGTCCTGCTGTGTATTTTGAGTACTTGATTCACCGCATACAATTGCAGTTTTAGACACTTTAAGTTTGGGTATCTCGTATGATTTACTTCGGAGTGATAAGACTCTTTGGTTTTTTGTGTGATAGTTGCATCTTCAGAAGAATGGTCAGAATTTACTGCCAACAATTTTTTTTTCAGTTGAACTTTCTCTTTAACCTCGGACAGCACTTCCTTTGTTCTTTTTCTCAGTCCGTATCGTGGTTTAGGGTCAGTTTCTAAACTCATTGTACAACTTGTTGTACTGTTCCCTTTAGCATGTTCACACTTCACATATTTGCTGCTATCCTCACTTACATCACTAGCCAAGTGGATGTGTGTGCCATTCCTTTTATCTTGTTTACTGCAACTCTAAATCCCACTCTCACCTGATGTTTGCTGGTCTTGCTCTTATGTCCCATCCTATAGCTCAGCTTACAGCTCTTGCTTACGTCACGACTTCTTGGATGATGTCTTATCTCACCTGTGTTAAGAATCATCTTGACGCTCATCGCATGTCTCCTCCTATGGTGCATGTCATAGCTTCTCTGATGTCTCACCTCACAACTCCTGCAATAAATATCATGACTCACCTCATGACTTACCCAGTTGCTCATTGTATGGCTTCTCTCGTCACTCATCAGACAGCTTTTCTCCTGGCTCATCTTCTGGCTTATCATCTAGCTCACGCTTTGATTTTTCTTATCACATATCGTATAGCAAGGAATCCATATCTCTGGCAAGTACTTTGGCAACTTTAGCAACTCTGGCAACTTTAGCAACTCTGGCAACATATGGCTGCTGCTGATAGCAGGCACAAGTGCCTGGTTCTCAGCAGCGTCCTCAAGCAAGGGAGCTTGAGTCACAAGCCCGAGGGCTTGAGTGGAAACGGAAAGGAAAGAGGAATAGAAGGCAAGTGAACGGACATGAGAAGGAGATGAAGAATATGAGCTGAGATAGGAAAGGTTAGAAAGATGAGAAAGAAACATGCATCTGTTGAAGGAAGGAGGCATTCCTCCAGGGAGCTTCTCAGTGCTCTGTGCTCTTTTACTTCTCAGTGCTCTGTACACCATTGTCAAAACTAGTCGACTGATTCTAAATGCTGTTCGTGGTTACTTTGCATCATTTTCATCGTGGAAACTATTTTTATAAATGTGTATAACTGTGCTCATACAACACACAGTTACTTATTTAGAAAATATGTCTTGTTTACCACTCATTGTTTGATTACAACTATGACTTTTGCTTTTGTTTTCTGTTTATGTGGATTTCTTTATTTTATTCAAAAGCGTGAACAAAACAAAAATATTGGATGTGCTCATTTGATTTCCAAAACATTTCTACATTAATGAGAAGTTACATTTTAGTTCAACATTGTTTTATACAGTGATGTGACTTTGTGGTACAAAGGAAAACCAGTTGAGAACAAATCCCTATCAATAGCAGTAAAAGCACACATGTTTCTTCCAAATGACATAATAATCAATAACCGACCTGCTGGTCAGGGGGAAAGGTTAATTCCTATATCATTCACATCCATAATTTCAAAGCACTAAGAATAAACAAAATACATTTGTATCTTACAGGGTAAAAATGTATCAAAAGCAATATTTATATACAGCAACAGTGAAATAGTATGGAGCAATTACAGGCATATTTTATAGTGTCACTTTAATTTTCAGTTCAATATCCAAGATGCATGTTTAATAAAATAGGAAACAAACAGACAGAAGTGATTGTCACTTACATTGATCATTAATTTTATTCACAGTCATTACAATAAGAAGTGAACATGAACATCTGTACAATAATTTTAAAAAGCAGTAAGTTCCTCTTCATACTGATGTGCATTTGTACAAATACACGCACAAAGACAAGAGGTCTCAGGTTCAAAATCCAGTCCAGTCAAAGTTTTATTTGCCATATTTTCAATTTGTTCAATTGCTTAACAGCCTGTGTTTTTATTTATCTGTTTGACATGAAACTGAATCCACTTAGTTTGATTTCCAAGCTGCTTCATCCTGGTTGACAACAATTGGTTGTTTGCATCCAAAAGAAAGCTGGGGTATGATCCTTGGAGACAGACAACAGTTAATAGTTGAATGCCCCATCTCAGCAAAGACTAGTTGACTCTTTGGGAAGACTGTCATCTAACTTATGGCTAGGTAACTCAGATGGTAAAGCACTGGAACAATGCAAATCCAGAGGTCTCACAATCACATTCAAATCCTGGTCCAGTCAAAGTTTTCTTTTACATTTTCATAAATAGTTCCACTTGTTCAAAGTAACACTTTTCAATAATTAAAAACTGTTGAAACTGTTTCAATAATTTAAAGTTCAATTGTATCAAGTAAATATCAGGATTGGAACACTAATATGACTAATTCTGCGAGGGCCTACACAAGGACAATTTCCAAGTACACTCACTTTATTCATAAAAAAAACGTGGTTGGAAAGGTTCCTAATTATAGTACACTGTAACCTCTGAAATAAGTCCTACGTGTATGTGCTCAAGTCAGCTTCTGAAGATCAACCACACGGTCACATTGTCTTAAAGCATGCTACATGTGCTGCAACTCCACACAATTTCAAATCTACATTTTGCAATTACTGTACATATAATGCAGAATACCAGTATGAGGATACCAATCATGTGAGATCACATTGTAAACAAAACAGAAAAAACACTGAAAAAACGTAATGCCAGCATAGAAAAATATCAGCTTTTAATATCAGAGATCATTAAGGTTTACGCACGACAACAGTAAACATCCTTTTTATAACTTATAGTACTGTAGTACATGTATAGTGTAAGTATTGTACTATTGCTAATGCTATTGACTAAGGTAGTGTAGTTGTACTTTAAACGCTCGACTGCGCAACTGGTACTTCGCAGGTCTCTCTTCATGCACAAACATTGGGAACCACGCTGCAACCATTTGAACAGCATTAGTGCTAACCGATCCAAAACATTTTGTCCCCAAATAGTTATTTCAACAGCTAATCCATGCATACTTCTAAAGTTCCTTGACGGCACATGTCCATTTCAAACCTAAGCTAATAAAATGAAACTAAACAAAATTTTAACAACGAAGAAAAAAAATACTTCTTCTTTTAAACCCAAACATTCCAAACCTACTTACGGCAGAGTCGTCTCGACATGTTTTCTGAATAGACAATACCTTTCTACACTGTGCATTCCACAAAACTATTGACGCCGGTAGAGGGCGCTATTTAAAAAAAAAAATGTTTTCTAGCTCAATAAGTTTGAGCGAGTATAGGGCCTAATGCAGTAGTACAGTAGTGATCGAGTGATGGTGCGGTGGCGTTCAACTAAAAGTAACTCACCTCAAAACACTTTCGTCTAATTTCACAGCATGTGGCAATGTCAGAAGATATAGATAATGCTGAACAATTTAAGATTCTTCCTTCTGATTTTCACCAAGTTTCCATTCATTTTAACATACCAATTATTCAACTAAGATGAATAATACATTGTCACTCATCACATTGTTTTTCTCACTGGTCCGTCTGCGATGAAAGTGCATTCAAATAAAAACAAAGCCGAGGTTTTTTGTGCCCAATTCCAATGACCAGTAACATTCATTAATTTTTGAGCATTAGAATTTTGTCAAACGGAGTGAGACTTTTTTTTCCCCATTTTCATCTTTTGGAGATATGATTAACAAACACCGTCCGGGGCCAAAATGACATGACGCAACCATGACGTCATAAAAATGCGTGATTCTAAAGCATTCATAAGCCACTGGTCAATCTTCTGCAAATTTGGTGGGCAGTTATGGCTATTGTGCTGGACATGCAAAATGTAATAGTTGGCAACGAAGTCCCGTAGACTTTATGCACAAAATGTGCGTGCTTTTTGGGGTTGGAATGGGTTTTTTTTAAGAACCAGTTGCGGGAAAGCGTTATGTTCTGTTAGCCAACGGACATAAATCTCTAGTTTCTTCTTCTTCGTTTCGTTGGAAAAATACAATAGACGAAGCACAGGGCTTTTTTCAGAAGTCATTTTTGCCATTAAAAAAAATATAAAAAAAATTCAAACTTGGTAAATGCATAAAACCCTTACTGAAATTTTGCGCCGTAGTCTTAAAAACGTCATCACGTGTCGCGTGACAGCGCTTTAAAAGGGGCAAATTTCAAACTCCAATAAAAGCAAAAGTTCAAGTTCGTTTGGTTTCAATTTTGCAGTATATCTAAGTTGGGAAAAGGTGTATCCAAAAATTGCCCTCATTTGATCGTGACGTAATCTCATGAATATAAATGAGGTTATGAACTTTTAAGATTGTAACATTTAATTGAGCATATTTGGCCAACGGAGCAAGATTTTTTTTTTTATATCTATTGGGGATGTAGTTTAGAAACACCCTATGTGGCCAAAATGCCATGACGCAATCGTGACGTCATCAAAATGCGTGTTTTTAAAACGCATATTTGATAAATGTCAATCTCCTCGAAATTTGGTGGGCATTTAGCTATTGGGCTAGACATTCTAAATCCTGAGTTTGGAAGCAATTGACCATTGTTCAGAATTATTATGATTTTTTGACAAATATAATCAAGTCCCATACACTTTGTGCACAAAATATGCACGTGCGTTTTGGGGTAGGAATGGAGGTTACGGGTTCGAACCCCGTTGATGTCAATTTTTTTTTTTAAGAGAAACAGATGCGGAAAAGCGTTATGTTTTGTTTGACAACAGACGTAAATCTCTAGTTCATATTAATGTTTTTCTTTTATATTTCATTATGTTTTATTTCAGTTATCTTTGTACCGGCTAATAGCTGCTAAAGCCACTACAAGTAAATGCCTTTCTCGTAATAAGTAGAGCTTGCACAATACCTATAATACTGTATAGCTTAGTCGATAAGTAAATAATTACTATAACAAAATATAGTGCGTGTGAGAATCATTTGGGCAGAAATTTAACCGATTCTGTGTATTTTTGACCAACTTGTGCTCATTTAGAGGTTTGTATCCGTGACATACTTATACTTTTTATCAATTTTATAGAGATACATACTCGTAATTAACCTGAATGATTATCATCCTTTGAGAAAAGCGCTTGATCGGATTTGCCGCAACTAGATGCACGAGTGAATCTGGCACGAGTGTATACACCCATAATGGTGTGAGTAAATATTTTGACAAGAAGGTCACTTTCTAGCAAAGTAAATACTTTCCGTTGATTAAATTGAATTGAATTAAATTGAACTGAATTAAATTGCGTCTTCTTGTCATTTTTCTCGCTGTCAAAATACACACCGGGAAATGTATATTTTATATATCTTACCCAAATTAACCTAAGAGTACAAACATTTAGATTTAATAAATTTTTAAAATTCAGAGCCATCCAATACTACACTTAAAACAAAGTTTTTAGCTAAAGCTGAAATTAGCTTTGTTATATTGGTACATAAAGTTGATAATGTGATTAAGGGCTAGGTAGCTCAGATGTTAAGAGCGATGGAAGTTTCAGCCAGAAATCTCGGGATCAAGTCCCGGCTCAGTGAAAGGATCTTTTCCTTCATTGATTACTTTCCTTAGCCATTTATTGTGTTAACCATTTATGCTTGACGGTATTTCTGTATAGGCATATTAATACTTCCTTTTTTAATGTTTCGTACAAAAATCATTCCATTTTAATCCGAGGTCGAAGGTAATCTCTGTGCCATTCGGTCGAACATTTTTCCGTCTCGACGTATTCCCACTTCATGAACCTGGCCTATTCGGATTCACATTTGTATTTCTTCTAAGAAACGAAGAGAATTGGACCCGGACTTAAAACCGAGATCTCTGTCTTTGCCTTCCCAAATGTTTTTTTTGGGGGGCCATGTTGGGGCGCCAATCAGAGGTATTCAACATCAACAAAACACCACTGCCGTAAATCTCGAGAGAACTCGTCCCGTATTGATCATCATCTCCTGTACCGTTTACTGAATATTTTAATGAAAACTATTGCCACGTGTGAATGGCTGAAAATAAGCGTATGTACAAAGCAATGTGGAATCCAAAGTTGTTTTTAAATCTCCCACTTCTCGGGGGTATTCTATGATGACTTCAGAGCATCTGGTGAAGCAGTTGTTGCTATTAATGATCACACCCTCTTAAAAAATGTTTATAGACTATACATGTTTTTACAGTAATCCATATGGTGTTGTTATTCAATTTGTTACACTCACTTCGCTTTGAGGTCATTCAGATTAGTACAGTTCCCAACAGCCCAGCACCTCAAATCGAATACAACAGGCCGAGTACCACGCCGTAGGTAGAATGCGCAGGTGTCTCACGCGCAGAGTCTTCACGAAACTTGCTGTTACCAGACTGTGCCGATCCTTGTTACCAAGAAACTGCGTCGGATATGACAAGAGAAAAGGTTCAACTTTGACGGACCTCATTTCCAGTGTTCGAGATTCCCATCTCATGGGAAGAGAAGATCGATGTCCAGGTTCGGGCTATAGTGGCAGCACTATTCTAACGAGCGAAACTGGCACGGGGAGAATGTGAGACAACCCAACACAACACGCAAGACAATACAGCCTACACGCGGCTTGAAAGTGGAAGGTTTTCGGTGACACCAAATAGCACATTAATTCTTTTGAGACGGAGTTTGGGTCTAAAAAGAGCCGGTAGCTCAACTTTTCGGTCAATGTGTACTCCCCTCAGGAGACATGACGACTGGCAGAGTACACACTGCAAGAAACGTTGTGTCAACGGCTCTTCTCAGAGCTACACTCCATCTCAAAGGAGACGATTTGCGTGGGGTCACCGCAAACCTTCCACTTGGTGCTTCCACCGTGCAAACCTTCCAGTTTTATAGCTCACATTTTAGTCGTGTCATTAACAGACCAGTACACTGCAGCGGGCTATCTTTTTTCGTCTGTTTAAAATCTACTGTGTTTCGGTGGGAGTTTTCGTCCTCCAGCAGCTGGTTTTCAGAATACAGGCTACTAGGGCGGAAGTCGAAACCTCGACTCGTGATGTCTTGGGCACACTCCTTATTCGCTTGTCTGCCATATCAGATGGGATTTGTTTGATGGCGGAAAAGGAATTCAATGGGGATTTCCCTATAGGCAGACATTCTAGCACCATAACCTCAATGATCCACCTGATTGCCTATAAGGTGGTTGTAACATGATGGTAGCTGTCAGATGATCAGGAAGGGTTCAAATCAATGTGGGATTTTCCTACTCGACGTGCCCAATTGCCTGCTGAAAGAAAGTCGGGCACCGTAACTCTGGTTGGATTCGAAGCGCTGGGCACTCGGTGCTTATTACGCTGAGTAGGGCAAACCCTCATTGAATGTATAAGGTTACTAAAGATTACCTCCATCGTGGTTCCATTGGCGTAAGACAAAGGCGACCAACTCTCAGCGTCATCGCTGAGAGCGACTCGGTACTTGGTCACCCATTGGTTGAAATCAGCGCGGCCCTGTGTGACGAGACCACTGATATAGACCTCGGCGTTGAAGTCAACTTGTATCCACGGCGCACTGTCGCTGGGACTGTGGCACCAAGCTGCACAAGGAACTAGAGGTGAACATATGGGGAGGGGAAGTACAAGAAAAGAGAGCATCGTCTGAGTACAGAATCACCATACTCAATCTGATGGCAGCGTCCATGGCTTGTCATCCTCCCGTCGTACAAAGATTATTGGCACTGAATTCACCTTCCACAACTTGGGTTCTACACAGGCCTCGAAAGCGGAGTGCGGTCATAAGCCGGGCTCTCTTTGCGTGACGTCACCGATAGTGCCGGCTCTAACGTAAAGCCCGTGTAAAAATTCCGACTTGAGAATCAGCAGCGTGCGCGCACAGCACTGCCGCGTGTCAACACGCCTCTTTCCCCACTGTGTCTTAAGGCCGCTGCCCGCGAGCGCTATCTGCTGAGTAAAACATCTCCCGAGGCCGTTAGCTCAGCACGTAGCTCACCGTGTGCGGTCATTTTTTTGGTGAGATTGGTGAGATTTCTGCCACTGTATGAAAAAAAGAGTCAACGTGTGTCGCCACTTGCGCTACGTGCTGAGCAAAAAAAAAGAAAGAAACTGGTCAATGAAAGCGCACGCTCTAGTAACGTGCTTTCCAAAATGGCGGCGCCCATGGAAACTGTTAGCAATGTTGATGAAAATGAAATATCGCTGCTGCTGATGTTTTTGCTAAGGAGAAGACGTCGGCGGCGTGCAAAAACACTGCGAAATTTGGAGTAAGAAGTGGATTCATAGAAGTTTGGGGGAGCGTGTCTATGCAAACCTTTTGCCTGGAATTAATCAAGTGGACGTAGAATGCTTTCGGCATGTGAGAGGGTGTTGGCACGGTCAGTTGTTGCTGGTCAGTATTAGTCCACCAAAATGTATTCAGTGACAACATCGCTGAACGCGGCTTTGCAGCTGGGACCTGACAAGGCGGTTCGAGGGTCTTGACGTCATGCACCGACTTTCCTGGCTTATAAGCCGTTTTCGAAATGAAGGCTTAGGCTCGGGCTTAGGCTTCGGTCATATCGATCTTACTCGTTATAATATCACAGGCAACTAAAAGCAAGCGTTTGGCCCCAGGTTCTTGGTGAATACTCTTTACCTATCGAGCCAGCAAACCTTCAAAATCGGAAATAAACCATAGCCTGGATTTTCAGGTTTTGTCAGACGGAGACGAAGCCCAAGCCGGAGCCGAAGCCTTCATTTCGAAAACATCCATAGCCACGGTCATTAAAGTGCTGTGGGGGCGTCCCCTCCCCCAGTCCACCCACTGACAGCCAGCCTCTCGGGTGAGTGTCGTAGTGGTATGTCAGTGGAGAGTGGACGATCAATCTTCCCCTTGGTCACTAACAGTGCATGGTCCAGACATGGTGCTATGAATACGCTCGAACTCTCCTACAATAAAAGAGAGACGTGATGCATCAATTTCCATTCAGACAATTTGATTTGGGATATACCTTGGGTGTGCAGCCGGGCTTTCGGAGGTGCGTGATTCTCGAGTCCACCGTAATAGGACGAAGCCGTAATGCGTCCATCCGGGATACGCTTATCCTGCATACCCAGCGGTCCCTCGTGTGGGCAACGAGCGGCATCTGCGGGTTGGTCAAAAGTGCATCATTGTATGACTACTGTCTCCAGCCATTAGAGCAGATGACTTTTACTCGAACTCGAGTCCTGCTTGAGTCTCATTTGCCATAACCCAAGCCAGACTCTGACTCTGACTCTGACTCTGACTCTGACTCTGACTCTGACTCTGACTCTGACTCTGACTCTGACTCTGACTCTGACTCTGACTCTGACTCTGACTCTGACTCTGACTCTGACTCTGACTCTGACTCTGACTCTGACTCTGACTCTGACTCTGACTCTGACTCTGACTCTGACTCTGACTCTGACTCTGACTCGGACTCGGACTCGGACTCGGACTCGGACTCGGACTCAAACTCGAACTCGAACTCGAACTCAAACTCAAACTCGAACTCGAACTCAAACTCAAACTCGAACTCGGACTCGCACTTGGACTCGCACTCGAACTCGGACTCGCACTTGGACTCGCACTCGGACTCGCACTCAGACTCGCACTCAGACTGGAAAGTGATCGGCTTCTCTTGTACATGTACATAGGACAAGCAGCCCCCAGGAATAACAGCGCTGTAACACTCAACCAGGATCCCTCATCGATACGCTGGTGGCGCTTTATGATATCATGGAAGCCCAGCAGCGGAGAGTATAAGGCCCGCACCCACACCACCTCCCATGGTTCCTCCCTCCATTCCACCATGGTTCCACTAACTGCTGGAACAAAACTACCCTGTAAATCCAGTAGTAGCTCTGTAACAAGACAATTTGCATCGCTACACGTGCTAAGGGAAGTCGTTCCTTGTTCAGTGATCAATTTTAAGGTGACTCGGGTCCTTTTCCATACAGGCTGGCTCCGGCTTTGTCTCTATTTCCTTTATCTGTTTTTTTTTTTAAGCACAGGGCATGAACATGGGAGGCCAAACCCCAACCTGTGTTTTCAGCTTTCGGATAACAGAGACGAAGCCGGAGCCGAAGCCTGGGCAGGGTTTTGAAAAAAAGTGCCTCGGACTCGAGGCTCGTATGATGTGACGAGGGCTTTAGTGACACGGACTCGATATTCTGTGACTCCAGTATAATGTCTGAGCGGAACGCAGTCGACCCTGTACCTTCTAGGATGCACTCGTAGTAAACCGGCTTGAAATGGCTTCGGGATGTCTGGTTCCCGCCTCTCGGAACCCGGCGACACAGGCACGGGTACCTCATCGGAATGCGCCAGCGATATCCCTCGCCGCTCTCCCGGCCGATGTCGCAAAATAAGGCTTCCCGTCCACATTCGATGGTTGGAGGAGAGGAAAATCACTGTCATTATAAAGGTTCGCATATCTCTCTATGCCCAGTTATTCATTTCCTAGTGATTCGATTAACCCTTTGAAGAGCCGAATTATCTTGACCATCTCACAGCCGGGGGCGGATTCCGCCCCCCCCCCTAGAACTCGGTCGTTGAATGATGGATTCAAATGATATTTTGCAGGGTGACACGAAATTACATAATGAACATTTGTGTAAAATTTCATTTGAGAAAATTATTGTTTTGTCTTATTCTAGGTCATTAATAATTCATGATTCCTTTTGGGGGCTTTTTAATGTTTTCATTATTTTTATTGAATTTCCTATGATTTTTTTATTGAATTTCAGAAATTTGACAATGATGATGAAACACGAAGAACCAATAATTGCATGCGGTAATATTAATGAGCTCATTATGCCAAAGAATCCTGAAAGGAAATACCCTATGCACCTTGGATGCTATGCTTTTATGCAGTGTAAGTCAATGGAAGAATTTCCGTCAAGCTATGCCATGGCCAGGAAAAATGTTCAATGTCAGAGAACGGCACTACCAATTTTAATAACATTGGTGTTCAAAATGTGCCTAAGAAGATTGCAGAAAAAGTCATGAAGCCTCAACAAGCAAAAAACAATCAATGAGACACTGGGGTTAACGAAGGTAACCATTCGCTACTGTAGTGACGCACTTAACCGTGTCTAGTGTCCACCCACTAAACACAGCCATTTACTGTTTTAGATTACCACATGTATTGAACCATTGAAAAAAAATTTAAACAAAAACCGACTGGACCGGGATTTGAACCCTAGACGTTTTTGCGTACCAGCGCTCTTACCATCTGAGCAATCTAGACCTCCTCAGAAGGAAGCCAACCCAAAATAATAGTCAGTGGGTGGGGACGCTGTAGGATTTTCAGAACGATTCTCGGCATATTCATGCGGAATGATTTCACAAATGGTCTGACGTCAAGTTCTGACAGTTTAGAAAAACGGTCTGGAAAACGAAGTTGTTGTTTTTTACTTTAGCTGTCGGCTGGTACTAAAATATCATACGTTAGGGAATAAGTGAAGTAAAAACAAAATGAAGTGTTCTATCAGTCATCCAAGAAACTGAGGGAGACCAACGACCACCTGGAGAAGACACAATCACATCAGAACTGGAAGCAGCCAGCCTGACCTGAAGGAAAGCAGAGAAGAAACGGCAACGATAGACAGGAATGGAAGAATCTAATGGCAGCCCTATGTACCATTGGGGGATGGAGAGGACTATCTAATGCCAACCAGGCTGTCAAGCAGTGCACGCTTACCCGTAACTTGAAGGGCGACAGCAAGAAGCACAGAGGTCGTCCAAAATACAGCCATGACGCTGAGCGAACCTCACGGGGGTGGTGTGGCAAAGTGACAACACTCAGTCAGACTTACAGTCAGTGCCAGCTACAAGTCTGCTCGCCTCCTCATTCCTCCAGCTGAAAGGAAGCTTCCCGGCAGCCGAAAAAAAAACAGAGTCAAGGACGGCTTCAGTCAATCGAAGAAACCGTGCGCCGTATAACAAAGGCCGTTTTTATTGATCGATATATCTTGCTCACAATGCTCTCGGTCTCCAGCCGATCAGAGAGCGCAACCATCACTACCCACGCTTCATAACAAAATATACGGTCTCCCCACATACACGGTTATAATTATTGCAGGGATGTCCCATTGTTTCGTTTTGCAATAACTGACTTTCAGGGTTTTCTAGTTGTCATAGTATTCGTGACGCAATTTCCTCTTTGCATTGGGAAATTCCACCCGAGGAGACTCCTCGAAATATAAATTACCACACAGCATTTTTGTTTATACTTCTAAACAGAAACTGACCCTTGTAAGATCGTTCATGTGTTTCATTCTAATTTAGATAGTATGTAGATGGTCAGAATCCTCGTGTTAGAATCTGATGGGTTTCTGTGGATGCTGTATTTTTCGAGGAATCCTCTTGAACATCGCCCATTCAGTGATGGTTTGTCTTACTCAACGTAATGAGCACCGTTGTCCCCAACCCACTGACTATTCTCAAAGACAGTGCAGACGTCTTAAAAGCTTGACCAGCGAGCTGCTCGTGATCCTGTGACAGATTGGAATATGTATAGTGGCGGTTACCGCGTTCAATGAGTTCCGAGTTGGGGTTCATTGAATCAAAAACGGTGGCATCAAAAGCATCTGGGGGCCGCGTTAACCTGCCGCAGAGGGCGCCCTAGTCTGGTCGCCGTTTCCTATAGCCCGACAGCCATACACAACGCCTATGGAAAACGACGTCAGGGTACTGTAAGGGTGACGGCGCCCGACTAAATGTGAAACCATGGAGGGAAGTAGATGAACAATGGGCACAAACATACTATGGAGAAATCACGGAATGATGGATTAAAACTGGATTTTTTTATGAAACCATGCTGATTGAGATCAAAAGCCCTTTTCAGAGACGACTAAATACTCCATTACAGATGTGTATTTGCGTGTTTTATTAGAAATAATAATGAATCAAACTTTTGCGGTCATTTTTCTCGTGGATGGCGGGCCAGTATACGTAATCTTGCACTGAGTTTGTGTACGTACATCGTCTGTGTGACGTGCCGAACAAGTTTGCCAATGTTTTTTTTTCACGCGTCCTGAAATTACAGTCTAGCGCCCGCTGTTGTCCGTCTTTAGGTTATTTTTATGTCCGTGGTTATTTACGTGTCTTCTTTTCATGGTTGGTGATCGAACCCATAGAGAAACCGTGGCAGAGAGGGCTTAAGCCGGTGCTGAAAAGTGGTGGGGACCTTTTGCGAGAACGAAGCGAGCAGGCTTGTGGATCGAACGAGGGGAGGGTGTTGGATTTTCGATGAGCCGAGTTTACATCTGTTTTTAAATACTAATCCTGTATTTAAAAACAAAATGGATATTTACACTGTACTTGATTTGGTTTTTTTTATTACATGTTTGTTTAATTTATTTTCTATTTTTACTTTTGGTAAGGACCCCAATGGATATAAACCGCGATTACAGCTCTTTGGCTTTGTGAATATTTGTTTTAGTGCGCTATCAATGTTATTGTATCCTGTTCTTGACAAAATACATGAATGAATGGATAAATGAATGACTGACTTTTCAAGATGATACTTTATTCTACTCAATATATACAAATCAATTTTTCTTTTAAATAACAAAAAAAGAATGGAAATTCATATTTGTGAAACAGACTTACGTTCATCAATGCATAGGTTAATGTATATAGTTTTACCATAACAGGGTTCTCTATGACTCAATATTATGCAAAGTTGTTGGAAACTGCTTATAGACTAACGTGTTGAACATGCAAAATTAGGAGTGCCTGATCTGACTCAATATTTTCATTTAGATAGTGTGAAATACAATGAAATGCCTAAGTGGTAATGTTAAACAAAGAAGTTTGAAGCAGCTATAAACATCTTTTCAGTGTAGCCCCTGTAATATGTTAGTTCTGAAATATGTGGGGTTTTTTCACCAAGTTAAAAGTAGCCATGACCGTTTTAAATTTACATTTAAGTCACTTTTAGTAACACCTTTTTGGTATTTTATAACTCAACAGATATAGTATGTGAGATTCTTCATAGTCTTGATGGGTTCAGGATACACTACACTTTCAAATAGTACTGCCCCCTCAAACTTGATAATTGTACATAGTGGAAAACGTCTTTTTAAGGAAATGTTCATGATGACGTAAAATTGACATGGTGTCAAATGTTACGTCACTACGTCACAACTTTTGGTCAGTTTGTCATTTGTATTGCATTAAAAGGATTATCTGCCATATTTTAATGGTTTTCATATTTCTACTGCTCTCTTCTAGTTCGTATTTCAAATTGCAAATGGGGATTGTGAAGTATTGCAAATTTTGCCAAGTCTGACTTAACATTTCTCATTTTAGTGGTATGACATGAAAAGTGTGAACCATATTGACAGAAATTTCCTTATTTCATGGAGGAAAATTCCTCAAATCTTCATCTATTCTAATGAAGGCATATTCTGAATTCAAAATATTACTTCGGAAATTATTTTTAAAATAGGGCAAATTTTGAGGAAAATTGAAACATGGGAATGGTAACACAACATTGACGTGTTATTTTCCACATTGTCATATTTGGTGCACGGCTATGCAAAGGAACTCATTACCATTAAAACAGGCGTTGCAGATGCAGTCTTTATTTTGAAATGGCTACAGAAAAATGAAGTATGTTATTTTTAATGAGAAGATGTAAAAATCTATGAAATTGTGACGTAACGTTGACACCTTGTTGACACCGTTTCAATGTTGGGTCTGAACTAAGGGTTTTACCATATATCTTCAGTAAGCTCCTGTGCATTCATTGACAAAATAAATAAAATACCTCATTACCGTAATATGCATGTTACTTAAAATTAAGGAATCAATTCTGGTGATATGTTTTATTATACAGCCTCATACAGCCCATGTCACACAAGTGATGAAATGACCCTGAAATTATGAAATGACCCATACATACATAAACGTCTATCATAGAAACAACGTACCCCCAGCATACTGAACATTTATTCTCGACAACGCCTGTCCGAAATTCACGACCGGACGCAACAAAAATCACGTCAAATCGTGAAGAAAAAAAATCACGACCGGACGCCAAAAAAATACGACCAATCTGGAGAAAAAAAACACGACCAGTCTGGAAAAAAATCACGAGCAGTATGAAAAAAATCACGACCAATATGGACAAAATTCATGACCAATCTGAAAAAAATCACGACCAATATGGACAAAATTCATGACCAATCTGAAAAAAATCACGACCAATATGGACAAAATTCATGACCAATCTGAAAAAAATCACGACCAGTCGGGACAAAATTACACCCAGTCTGAAAAAATCACGACCAGTCGAAAACGAAATTCACGACCAGACGCAAAGCTGTTCACGACCACACATGAATATCAGTGTCCCTCCAGGGCCACCGTAGCTATGTCTTGGTCGGGGTTTTTTTTGGGGGGGGGTGGGTTGGGTGTGGGGGCGTCGGAGCTCTCAGACCCCGGGAATTCGCGTTGTAATTTCCGGAGAGAGCTCAATCTGTTAGTTGCACGCCACTTCATCCAACCACCCACAAACCCCTACCACACCACCCACCTCACTTTCCCCTCCCCCATCCCCTGCCCTCCCCAGCCCCCTCCCCTCCCTTCTGGGGCCCCATGGTCGTATTTGAGCTTCATCGATAAGGCAGAGAGATAACAACAACTGAGCGGCCCGCTCGCCCGCTCGCTCGCATGGACGGACTGTGTGGGAGAGATGTGGCTTTTTCTACCGCATTGCCATCTATCGACGCCCCCCCCTAACCGCACTCGGAGCAGGTGGCCCCGATTGCGCAACACAGGAATGGCCGTCGGGCTTTTTATTTTCCCAACTCTTCTTTTTATTCTCGGAGGGGAAGAAAAAACACGCCGAGCCTCGTTCGGGATGCGCCAACCACCTCCCTTTCCCCCCTCGTAATCGCCACCGTTATCAAGCAACGCGGCAAGGATTTTGTTTTGTTTATATTTTAATATTTTCAGGGGAGGGCAACAAATTGCAATGACGTCAAACGCTTCTCTCGCTTTGTCCCCGTTCCCTGATAATCGCTTCGTCCAATCGGATCTGCTAAGAAGACTGGAGGGACGGGGTGGGGGTTGAGGCGGTTCGGGGTGGGGGTTTGGGTTTGGTGGGGTCGGGGCGTGGGGGGGGGTGGGGGTGTCGCCTACGCAATCTGAATTAGGATGAGAATAATGGGGATGGCTCCACTGCACCGGTGCTCCTGGTGCCATGCCTTGTGCAATCAATAGTGCAGACCCAATATCATCGTGAGTCATTTCCAATCTGACAATTCCAGAAAGTGTAGCGACGTCCACGTAAATGGGTTGCGTCTTTCACACCAAGGGCCAATCCCAAGGAGCTACTTTAGCACACACACACAAATAATAATAATTACATTAATAAATACAAAAATATAAATACATACAATTTTTAAAAATCGCTCATTGGCACACGTACAAAAATCTAAATATATTTGGTTAATAATCGCAGTCCCAACGAAAACAACTAACATCACCTCGCAATGTGTGGGTTGTTTGTTTAATCCCGTTTACACCATTTTACTCGAGGGTGAGTTTTCACGCTTAGCAGATGTTAGAAAATGTTAGCCGTCTCATTGAACACTAGGTTCAGTTCTTAGCAAGAGAAGACGGCAATGAAATTGCATGGTGTCCTCCCGACTAGCAGCAGAAGAAGAACAAACACCCAGAGGAGCCAAGAACGGCCTCGCACGTCTCACAAAAAATGGGAGTTTACTCAGTCCCCCCTCTCACTAATTTTAAAATACTATGCCATCCTGAGAGCATAGGTTTGCGATGCACCGTGACTCAACTTACGACAGACCTATCTCCATGGACAGAATGGCCTGTGGATACGATAGGTGTGTGTCTGTGCATCGCTCATCGCTTTGCGATTTTTCGCAACGAAATGGGGGGGAATCGATCACTGGTAGGCCTATTGGTAATGCGTTGGGGTTGTGGTGTGGATGTCCCAATGCATGTGTGAGAGATAATAACGCAGTGTTTGAAATTGGACCGAGAGGATATCGAAGTTATGATATAGGTCTCGGGCCAATATATCGTGGAGATGAAAGACTTTCTTTGACTCGATATACCTTGGCAGCGGCGAGGCTATGAATTACTACTAAACAGACCTGGTGAAATTGTCACCCTTTGATTGGTTGGCTAAATGAATCTGATTGAAATTGTCACCTAATTCAGAAAAGGGTAGCTTTCCCGACTTTCCAAACCTCGCATGGTTGTTTACAAAATCCACTTTGTCGAAGTGGGTTCCGTACAGTACTGAGCAAGTGCGTATGCGGACAACGATTGACACGCCGTGCACACAAATCCTATATTTCATGCTTCTTCGCAACGCTCATACGCATGAAAAACAGTTTTGTTTTATACTACGAAGGAATTAAATGAAACAAGGATACACATGATATTATATGCAGTTATTAATTTATTCAGAAAGCATGGGAGGTAGACTGTATGCACAATGATACATTACTTAACAGGGAACCGATTCTGCGCGCCAAACAAAACTACATGAATACGAGCAACAGAAGGCAGAGATCAGAAAGCGCCGGATTATGATGGACCAAGGAAATACCTCCTTGGATGGACGCCCTTCGTGCACGGACACGAAACCTAAATGTGCCCCCAGCATGTTCAGCTCCTGCAAAAAAACCACACCCCTCTTTCCAGATTGGGAGTTCCCAGATTGACACACCAGACATTCGAAGGTCATAAATCTGCGTACGCTCTGCGTGAACACCGATGTTTTAACAGTACTTTGATTTACAACTATTCATTGGTCTTTGCATCTGAATGAAAATGTGAATGTATCAGCGCCTTTTCCGCCATTGTGGCGTCAACCAATGGGAGGCTCTCGCATTCCGACTAACGGCTGTGCGGCCCATCCACGCCGGGAAGAGGGACAGACCTGTAGTTGGGCACGCCCAACTTTTAATCGGAACGTTATTTTTGGTTGGGGTTTGTGTGGGTTTTTTGTCCCCTGTCCTATAGTCGGGAATAGATCTATAAGTCGCAGTCGGGACAGAGTCGTAGTCGGGACGTAACACTCACAGAACGGCACGAACTACAGTTGGGCGGACACGCCCATGGTATAACCTCAACGGCGATATGTTACCTTAATACCAACCCGGAAATGGTGGCGATATTTACAGTCGTCGCGGGCCCACATTGATAACAAAGTCCACAAGGTAAGCGGCTCACCTAACATTCTAGAAACTAGGCATAGTGACACACAATGGCATACTTTTCATTCCGTCCGATCTGTCTTCGAAGGCGAACGCATAATTATAGGACCTGCCGTCTCGATTCCAGCTGGGTCCTCTGTCTCGTGCTCGGCTG
Source organism: Luidia sarsii (assembly GCA_949987565.1). Taxonomy (NCBI): domain Eukaryota; kingdom Metazoa; phylum Echinodermata; class Asteroidea; order Paxillosida; family Luidiidae; genus Luidia; species Luidia sarsii. The sequence goes on along the minus strand of OX465106.1, from coordinate 13,974,502 downwards.
TTCTGTCCGGACTATACCCAAACGAACGTGTGAGCGCGCGTACCGGTCACTGTCTGGACTGTCAGGCGTGTTCGTGTGTCCAGCTGGCGATTCCCCCTCCCCCCTCCGCCCATGGCATACACAAGGTCTATGGAGAGCAAAATACCCGGGTTTCCTGGGTGTTACATGAATGATAATTACAGCGCTCCATTAGTATAGTAAATGCACAACAGTAGGCCTAGGCCCACATGTACATCGTGTACAGTAAACTTATCCTCCAGTTACTGGTTTTCGACGATAAAAGGACTTTTCTTCAGGCTGACCAATGTGGACGAAAGTATCACACTAAAAGAGGTCTAAGTCACTTTTTTCCACACCACAGACTATTAGAATAATCATTACCGCGCAGTAAGCATCGTCACCTATTTTCGACGGTGGTGTTTAGTAAGGTGTCCCAGTGCAGCCAAACGCAAAATAAATTCTTAAAATAACTCAAAATGCTGTGTGGCACTGTAAAATTCTTCCCTGTAAGTTTTTTTTTTCATCTTTGTTTTTTTTTCGACACTGCTTCTAACACTTTCCTCAAATCATTCATAATTTATGCTTAAAACTTATTGGTCTGGTTGATTTCTTCTTCTGTGATGTTAAAAAATCCTCCACAATCCTCTTTCTCACTGCTTCTTCAGTTATGACCTTTCCCAATGTCACTCAAGAGACACATTTCCTCCTTCTTGGAACTTTCTCTAGCTGCCCTTTATTTTTTTATTTTTTTTTAAAGCCTATTAGGCCATGTTACTTTATGTCTTTAAATAATAATGAAAAATATATTTAAGCGAGACACCCTTTAGGAGCCTCCATAGCCCTAGCCGTAGCTCTGGAAGCCCGTTTCGGACACGGCCTATGACTCACCACGCATAGGTGTGATAACAACAGTATCGGTTAATGTTGACCACACCCGCGTGTACATGTGTACATGTATAAGGCCTCTTGTCAAAAAGATCATCGGTTGGGTATCAGATGATTTGACACGTCCGATGTCGTTTTCACCGAAAAGCCATCGTGATTTTTTTCACCCCAGAGTCCAGTGCAATCGGCTTTCTACCGGGGGAATTTTATCGGTCGGATGAATTCAACCGGCACTCAACCGATGATCTTTTTGACAAGAGACCTAACATAATCTCGCCTTGTTAATCATGAGAGAAACCAGTGCATTCCAACTCGGAGTTCCTGCGTACAAAAACATATCTTAGAAATCGAAGTAATTTTTTTACATTTCATACTTCTTAATTGTCGACGAAGATGATATTATTATACATGGAGGCACCTTTATAATTAATACTTTATAGCTGATCGTGATGGCCGCTTTGATCTGCAAACACTCCATTGAACGCGTTGCCAACGACACAACGATGTAGCACACCGTCTAAGAAAGAAGTTGGGCTTTGAATATTGAGTCCCTCCTTCAAAATTACACACGCTAGCCTACTATTATGCAATGGCAACCCTATTCATTCATTAATCAGTTAATAAACCCAAAACTGTTTGCTTGCATGTGAAACTCACTTTTCATGCTACTTCGCTGCGCTCATACGCATGGAAAACAGTTTGGTTTTATACGCCAGCACAACAAACAAAGCAATTGTTTTTCAAGTTGTTTGATATTTTTGAGAAATAATATTTTATTCAGACAGCATGGGACGTTAGGTTACATGCACGATGATGCATGTTGGCCGGGAGCTCGGTTATATACCGCTCTTAGGTTGGCTACGTAATATAGGAATTCGGGTAAAGACTTTATGTGCCAAACAAAACAACATGCACATGCAGTGCATACAGAACCTTGTATACAGCGAGGCCACACATTCTATGCATGCACTATGGCATACAGTGTGCGCATACAGTGACGGTCTGCATGTGTTTTCCAACATAGCATCGTTGGTGTGTTTCGTAGTCTCTCTCGAAGCCTGCAATTGACACAATCGATACCAAAAACCCATCGCTGTGGTGTACAGAATAACGATATGCGGCCAGTGAGCCTCGCGTGCTGTACCAACACTCATTTGGGGGCAGCATAATGGTTTGACCAGGGTTGGTCCAAATACCAACGGGTAGCGGTATTGGTCAATGATGTTGGTCGAAGTCACTCTCCCAATACCAGTCTCGTTGGAATGAGTTGAAGTGGTAGTCATACGTTTTATCGCCACACGCATTTTTGCCCACCTTTTGTTTAGCACAGTAATGATTCATGCAAACGGTGTTGAAAAATGCCTACTGACTAAAATCACTAAAATGCAAATATCAAAAATTAGTGGGGCCTCACGTTTCGATCCTAGCAGGAGGTACATTCCTCAAATGCAGAATTCCTCAGTTTTGAACGTTTTTCATGGACAAATTTGATTATACATATTATCTCAATAAATAACACACCTTATACACAAAGGTGACAAAAAATATACATATTGCAACAACGATGCAAAAAAAAATACCCCAAAAGGTGATATAGGTGAACAAGTGATATATGATAATTCGTACCGGCAGTGACAGGTTTCAATAGTTATATGGCTGATGGTAGGCTCTTCTGATAATGCATTGGCTGGTCCACGTGTCATTTCTGAGCCCAGAAATCTACTTCCCGTGAAAAGATAGGATTCTATAGTTTCAATCTCCAGCGGTTCTCGTTAACGAAAAAAAAAAAAACCAAAATGAAACATTAGGTAAAACGGCAACCACAATAACAATACGAAGAGTCCAATCAGCGTAGACATGACCAGAGAAAGACGAGTGGTAACGCATGCGCAGTGAGCGAATAATATTCATAGCTGCCATTATTTTGTTTTACCCTTTTGTATGGTGTCTCGTGCTTCGCTCGCACCCCCAACACCCCCCCCCCCCACTACCCTCCTTTCCTCCCCTTCAAATCACCGAGCGCACAGCGTGCATTACTGCGCAGTCTCGCAGTGCTCGTGCGGCTCATAGTTGGGGGCTTATAATTTGCAGCGGACTGAATCGTCTTCGGTATATAGTCTGCGCTCTTGGCACGAGGCGGCTCCATATCCACCGCGGGTTTTCTGCTAGATTTTTTTCGGCGGCGGGCTAGCTCTCCGGAGATCACGGACCCGGGGAACCGCGACGTCTTTTTCCAACCTCGCCTCGACCTCCCGCCGTGCTGTCTGCGTTGCTGCTGCTGCTGCTGCTGCTGCTGCTGCTGCTGCTGCTGCTGCTGCTGCTGCCCCGCGGAGAACGCAGTGCAGGCCTACAGCCGAAACGTGCGCTGACTCGTGCGTGGTTTGGGCCGGCACCGCAAAGTCTTCCAGCGACTGACACTCGCCAACTCAGACGAACTCCGTGGCGTCAGACGAAGCCCGAGCTGATGAAATAGGCTACATACATCTGAAGCGAAGTTCTACAGACGTAGTGCTTAGTTTTTCACTCGATTTCCTTCGGGCTTTTTTTGTTTGTCTTGATGAATCAAGGGTGAAGCTGGTTGTCACTTTGACCGACTTCTCTGAGGACAATCCACGATGGATGTGAACGAGTATCAGCAGAGAGGTAAGACATTGCTGTCGTTTGGGAACATCCCATAGGCAGCAAGCAATTGAGCGTATCCCCTGCCCTGTGCAAAAGCATATGTTCATAGTCTCTGGCACACAGGACTGGCTTTCTAACCTCAGGCCACGTCGATTTGCAGAAGTTGTATAGACAATAATATGTGAAAAAAACTTACATTTTGACTAACCCGTTCAATAAGAGTGTAAAGTGCATTCGAGATTCAATGAGGGTTTGCCGTACTCGCTGTAATAAGTATTGTGTGCTCTTTGCTTTGCCCGATTGCCTGCTAAACTGGCAGTCTGGGCCGCCTTGGGACCCGCGACTCCTGCTTTCTAGCGCATGCATCTTACGTCGAGTGGGGCAAACTATCTCATTGAATTACATTCTCCTTGACATTCTCCTAATAATTATGTGACCCGGCACAGCATAATGAGGAATAACCCCACTTTTGAGATTTTGAGATTTTCTAATGATGTGAAAGAGTATACCATTAGCTTTCAAATGATATCAAAATATAATATCCTGTAATACTTAAAATTTCCTAAAATACAAAAAAATATTTATATTATTTGTAATTGAATTGTGAAGATACTTTCACTTCAGGCGTTGTTTATTCAAGTCGTTGTGCCGGGTCACATATCATTAGCATTCAAAAATCCATATGCATTGTAATGGGGGCCTTTCATCTCGATCCTATATAGCAGGACCTTCTGTCCCTATGAGACAGGTCTGGCTAGGATCGGAAAAATACGCAAGACTCTTTCATTCGTTCATTTTCAGACAACCTACAGTTTGCAATATTTTTGAATTCTACTCTAGATACATTTAATGAGTATCGTGTATGTTAGGCTCACAACGTACTCCCTGCTTTTATAAAAAAAGAGAATGACGCTTCATCAAGCTAAATAAATACCGTAGTAACCGCTGGTTTAAATGATTTCATTAATTTTAACCATATATTTTATATCCGCCTTTTTTTACTTTACTAAAAAATTGATATTTTTAAGCAAACAAAGAAACGGAAAACTGACTTGATTGACTTGACTTTATTCGAATATCAATGATCAAAGCAGTTTCAAAAATTTACATAACATATCAACAAAAAAATTAGTCTATCAAAGCAAAGATATTGATATTCGGGGAGCCCGTAAGAAGCAAGGCTTGTCTGGTACTGGCTCCCTGGAAAGATAGATTAAGTTAATATAATAACATACACGGTAAAGCAACAAGCAGAAAAGCTTGACGTTTGAGTTGAAAAATGACATGAAAATGAAATAATCATCAGATGATAATATTATATTAATTAAGTCTCTGTAGATAGGAACCAATTATTTGTAGCAGTAATTACTTGGAACCAAACAATTCAATAAAAGGTTTTAATAAACAGCATATAGATTTACTTATCAGGTACATTAAGCGTGTTTTCAATAAGAGAGAGAAAATGAGTATCAGAAATGTGATACAATTGATGCAAACGATATCAAAGACAATTTTCAGTAATTTACATTCAGATGCAATTGGACGTTTTGTACGTATTTAGAAGAGCATCCTTTAGCTCCTTCTTAAAGAGAATTATCGACTTTTTATTTTTCAATGATAACTCTAAAGCATTCCATAGTATAGGGCCGCTGTAATGAAGGGTTCTTTTGCTCAAAGAAGTACGTGCTGGAGGCAGATGATAATGGGAAGCCTGACGAGTCGAGTAACGGTGAACGTGATCATTTTTGTCAAATATTGATAAAATACAACTGGGTAGTTTCCTCCTAGTCACTTGATGCATGAATGTACCAAGTTGGAAGGAGTACAGGTCGTGTACTTTGAGGGTTTTATGATGCAGAAATAGGGGGTCAGTATGGGCAAGATATTCTGTTTTATTTATAATCCGAAGCGCTTTCTTTTGCAATAGGAATCATCTTTGTATCAAATTTTGGGAAGCGTTACCCCATGCTAGAATTCCGTAATTAATATAAGGCAAAATTAGGGAATTATACAGGGTAAAAAGTATGCGTTTAGGAAACTGAGTTTTAAGTCTGTTGATTACACCAATGTTCCTGGAGATAAGTTTACACAAGTGATTAATATGCGATTTCCAATTAAGTTTATTGTCTATGATTAAACCTAGAAATTTTGTGTTAATCACCTCATTAATTGCATTGTTGTCAATGAAAACATTTTTTGGTAATTTATTTAGAGAATTACTGAACAACATACAATGGGTTTTTTTAATATTCAAGGATAATTTGTTAGACTTGATCCAATTTGAAACTGTGACAAGTTCAGAGTTCACAGTGTCAATAAGAGTGTCGATATGTTCGTGGGTGTAAAAAAGATTAGAATCATCTGCAAACATTATACAAGATAGAGTATTTGTACAATTGGAAAAATCGTTAATATAAATCAGGAAGAGTAATGGACCAAGGATTGACCCCTGTGGAACTCCATAGTTCAATGAGGAGGTTGGAGATTTGCTGTCGTTGACAGATACAAATTGTTTTCTATTGTGCAAATAGCTTTCAAACCATTTTAATGACACACCACGGACACCATAATGATTTAATTTATACAATAATAATTCGTGGTCAAGGGTGTCGAAGGCTTTCGATAGGTCAAGGAATATTCCGACCGTGTGTTTTTTATTATCAAGCCCTGAAATGACCTGGTTAATCAAGTGGAGGACAGCATGGGTTGTGGAGTGGTTAGCACGAAAACCAAATTGATAGCGTGATAAGATATTGTGCTTTTGTAAAAATAATAAGGTTCGGTTATATACAACTCTTTCCAATAATTTTGAAAAGCTTGGCAGGAGTGAAATTGGTCTATAGTTCTCAATTTGGTCAACTTCTCCAGTTTTATAGACAGGTAGGACTTTAGCTATTTTCAATTTTGTGGGAACAGTTCCAGTGAGGAGAGAAAGATTAATGATGTGTCTTAAAGGATTCAAAATGCCCACAGAGACCTCTTTTATTACAATGTAGTGATTGAGTCAAAGCCGCTACTTCTTTTATTAGGAAGGTTGTTTATAATGTTATTCAATTCAAATACACTAACCGGTGTAAGGAACATTGAATGGGTATTTGAACAAGGAAGGTAATCCGAAAATTTAGCGTTGCAAGTCGGTATCCTTTTGGATAAATTTGCGCCAATATTCGAAAAGTAGTTGTTGAAATGTTCAGCCATTTTAATAGGATCTTCAGTTAAGATATCATTATGTGAAATACCAGAGGGGGCCTGATTTGAGGATTTATTTCTAATTACTGAATTAATTATTTTCCAGGTATCTTTAATACTATGTTTAGCTTTGTCAAATTTGGAGAGAAAATATTGTTTCTTAGCAGTTCTCAGAACATTTGTTAAAACATTTTTGTATCTGATATAATCATCATGACTACTTTCACTCCGTTTAGCAAGAAATTTATGGTATAGCTTATTTTTTAACTTTATTGATTTCAAAAGCAATTCAGTGACCCATGGGGACTTGGGTTTGTTCTTATCTATTTTTCTGACGAGTGGTATGCTAGCGTCGTGAAGATGATTGAATATATTAATAAAATTTGTGTAGGAAAGGTCAGCATCGTTGGTGTTGAATATGGAGCTCCAGTCAGCGTCACGTAGAGAATTGCGAAAATTGTCCAAGTTGATTTTTGTGTAATAACGGAAGAGTTCCCTTGGGCGTGCTTTAGACGAACCACATACGGTTCCGTGTGTTGGTATCGAAACAGACAGGGGAAAATGATCAGTTATATCACTTAGTAGGATATGAGACTCGGGCAGAGGGATAATGTTGGTAAATATATTGTCGATAAGGGTCGCTGATGTGCGAGTTATACTTGCACTTTTAACAACATCTTATGAAGTAAAGCACCGGTATACGCTGATGTAGAGGTCTCGGGTTCATGTCCAGGACTATTCAAATGTCCTATTCCTTTCTACTGCTATTGAAAAAGCATCAATTAGAAGGTGGGCAAAGGGTGATTATTTGAGTCATCTCTATGGAGAAGCAGTATGGCTCCGTACAAAGCTAGCACAACGTATTCATTACGTGCTCCAGCGTGTGCTCCGCACACCCCCGGCCTCCGACTTATTCGCCCACTATATTCCGTACCACATAATTCGCCAGCTATGGGCCCATATGTTTGTGCACAAACAAAGTATGAAGAATTGAGTCTGAGGTCAGTCAGATTGTCCACGTACGTTGTATTCGCTGTGCGAGATACGTACTCCGTTATCAAAAGAGATTACTTACAGTGGAATCATCGCACACTTTCCACGCTGTGCTTTCACAATGCAAACCGTCGAAAAGAAGAATCAGAAGAATAGGGTGCACCTTGGGGACCAACGAACGTTCAGATAATTACAATGGCATGATCTACCACTGGTTTTGGCGGCGTTATAACCCGAAACCCGCCTCCCTACACTTATATGTGACTGTCTGTCTGTTTGTTTACTGGCCAGGTAAGGAGGTGGTAGATTTTGTCGTCGACTACCTGACGACCATTCGAAGTCGGCGAACGTTCCCGGATGTCCAGCCCGGCTACATGAGGGCTCTGGTGCCGGACAATCCACCCGAGGAAGGGGAGAAATGGGAGGACATCTTCAAGGATGTGGAGAGGGTCATCATGCCCGGGGTAGGTCGAATCCATTCACCTTCTTCCAAAAATAATCACATAAAATTATAGTGTTATACAAAAATGTTGCAAACTGCTTACTGGCCAAAATTACCAAAAATGCAAATCTCAAAATTTAGTGAGCCTGACGTTTCGATCCTAGCAGGACCTTTCTCAAAGGTAGAGTCACTCTGCCTTTGAGAAAGGTCCTGTTAGGATCGAAACGTCAGGCCCACATATAGACTTATATATAAAAGCAACCCGCGGTTTGATGTCCAGAAGCTCAATGACACGAGGCTCTTCACAGCGCGGAAACCTGCTCAGCCGAAACAGTCACAGAAGTATGCGAGCCACAAAATATCAAGTCCGAGTCCCAAGGCCCGTGTCACATCCGTCGAGACCAAGTGCCGAGTCGCATCTTTCTATCTAGTCCGAGTCCGAGCCCCTATGGTCATCCCGGTCAAGTCCGAGTCCAAAGCCCCGAGTCATTCAGGTCGAGTCCGAGTCCAAAGCCCCGAATCATTCCGGTCGAGTCCGAGTCCAAGCCCCGAGTCATTCCGGTCGAGTCCGAGTCCAAAGCCCGAGTCATTCCGGTCAAGTCCGAGTCCAAAGCCCGAGTCATTCCGGTCGAGTCCGAGTCCAAGCCCCGAGTCATCCCGGTCGAGTCCGAGTCCAAGCCCCGAGTCATTCCGGTCGAGTCCGAGTCCAAGCCCCGAGTCATCCCGGTCGAGTCCGAGTCCAAGCCCCGAGTCATTCCGGTCGCGTCCGAATCACGGGTCATACAAGTTCGGTTAAATTTCCTCTCGTTGTTTTAATTGTGTACTGCATGGTTTTTCGACGACGTGCAGAGCACAAACTGTCTGGAAACACCGAGCTGCCGGCTCTTCTCGAAGCCATAGTCCTTAGCCGTTGCCGTAGCCGTAGCTGGTAGGCGACTTTCAGTGGTGTCACCGAAACCCGTCCGTTTTGTGGATTCCACCGTGCAGACCTTCAGGTCTTAATCGGAGCCAATTTTGTCGCCGTTGCGGCACAGTCTTATCTTCGTCGCTTAGGAGAAGATGGGCTGACATGATTCTGCGCGATGCTTTCTGCTTGGGACTTTCGATTCCAATAGCGGGTGCTGGGCATGAAATACGACACCTTGTGGCGGGCAACCAGACCCAAGGTCATACAGAGCGCCTTGCACCGCAATCGTCTTGTTCATGAGAAAACCCTTGCCCTTTTTGAAATCAAAATTGCCTTCAAAAGCTCAACGTGTAAACTTGTGGCAGACACCCGAGAGACGAATAACAGGTTGAACGCAGCGAGCATCATCAGACATGTGACCAGCGATCTTGCTTTAATCTGAGACGAATTATTGATATGCTTGCAGGTTTTCGTGCCGAATCACCTCCGTGAAATTGGATCCTGATTTTTATCAAACGAGACTTCCCGTGCTTGAGCAAATGTTGGCACTTACGCGGCTCTTCTGGAGAAAAAAAAAAATAAGGCCTTAGGAAGGGCGTGCCTTTGTTGAATAGGATCAGCGAGTGTGTAATGCTGTTAGCTTTTTACTAGCATTCGGCTTTTGATCGCCCACATCCCCCAAAATTGTTCAGCGTTCAAACATTCGCTTATCAGGCGAGGAACATGTAGGTAAGAAGTTGTGCTTTAAACAGCTATATGATGAACGCGCGCCTGCTAAACAAGCATCAACTAGAACGAAAATTCCGCGCTGTTTGCCAGTTAAAAGACAAAGAACAGTTAGGCCTACTTACAATAAATTCATACACACAAGTCTTTGATTACAAAATCTGTAGTTTTTTTCGTGCTTGTAACCATGCCATTTGGTCCGTATTTAAGGTGTATTTTGTCTACTTCAAAAGGTCTTCGTAAGCATGGAAAGGAACGTCTTGTTTATAACAGTTGTCTGTTTTGTTTTTCTGATTTTGTTCATGTAATTTTTTTCTCATGCGGTTGAACATTTAACAACGAGGAAGGGTGCTTTCTTGTCAATCTCCTGATCCCAAAAAGTGGTGGACAAATGATGTGACGCTATTTCTAAAAGTGGCCGGATATCATATCCGATATCCCCCGTTCTTCTTGTGTTAACACCAATGACTTAATGTCTTTTAAATCAGCGACCACTCCTGCAATCAGCGGCGTAGCTACGGGGGGCGAGGAGGGCGTACGCCCACCCCCCCATGAAAGATCGTCGCCCCCCAAAAACAAATCGCCCCCACTAGGATTTTTTTCTATGAAAAACAAAAGAAAAACAAAACCACACAATTCCCAAGATAAAGAAAGAAACCCATTATTACCACAAATCATGGGTTTTTTCGGTAGTAAAATAACTTGTAGCTCCTGAACGCTGATCAAGCACAGAGGTTTGAGTAGTGCAGCGTATAATACACGTATGCAGCCATGCGGCCGGGTCGCGGTGCATGCACTGTGCAGTACAAGTTCGGTACATGTACTGTTCATGTATGATGTACAATGTACAGTACATGACTTGTACAGTACATGTATACAGTGTGTGCAAGGACGTGCTATGGCTTGTTACAATGCTGTGCGTAGTCTGGTTTCGGCCCTACTGATCCTTTGGTGTCGCTAAGGCTTTACCTAGAGATGAAAACCAGACCTAGACTTCACAACCTCTCTGACGTCGCAAAGGGAAAACGGCCATAACTAATAAAATGCCCTACACTTTTCAACCTCGGCCATTATCTGGATGCACGATGCAGTTAGCTTTCGATCGGTACCGGTTTGAATGTACTTTCATCGTTTCTAAGTTATAGTTCCATGTATCTGAATGTTGTTTCCGCGTAATTTGATATCATTCCTTCGTCATTAATTTTGAAAGTGGTATGGTAAGAAAGAAGAATATAAATAGGCTTCAATTTGAGGGTAATTTTCACCAGTTTGGACGATGTTTACAGGGTGCACTCGGCGGTCGAAAAATGCGAGTTTGACTCTTTTTTTAGGGGGCTCTGCAGCGGCTGCACGGAGCGTTTTTGCAAAGTATGCAATTTTCAACTTCCGATATATGTGACAAATCCTAAATCTTTCTGTTTTTTTTAGAAAAAAAAATCATTTGAGGAACGGAAAAACAAGAAAACAATTATTAAGTCGTCGGGTGCACTGCGCGTCCATTTTGTCCAAAGTTTCATAACGCTCGGCTTTGTATGGGGTCAAGTTGAACGGTTTTCGTTGTTCAATAATGCCTCTCAAACCACTCTAGAAGACAAGAAGTCTACATTTAATATGTTTTCACAAGCCTAAGTTTTTGAGAAACCTTTAACGCCTACAAGTAGTCGAGTGATCTTAAGTTGATATCCGGTAGAGAAATATACACGTTTGGCATTGATTTGTTGACTGGTCGGAGCACGTACTTCGGTTGAGCGCGAAAATCAAAACATCGTTGGTAACTTGTTATCATACATTGCGTTATTTGTTAGAAAACAAGTGTGTAAAGTCTGGTGGAAGTCTACTAATCATTGCGGACGTACTGATGAGTGCACACACAATGGACGGTGGTCTCGCAGCGTGCACAAATCACGAGAACGAGTACAATCCCACAAGGCGTTTTTTTAGTGAAGATTTGGTCGACAAATGCCTTTCTGACACAAAACATAATTTTTTGCATTTTTAGCAGATGGGAAAAAAAAAAAAAAGCCGATTAAACATTCACGGTTTTACAAAAATAAAAACCGAAACCGTCGGCAACTGAAAAAAACCAACAGGCAAAACCGAAAAACTACCCAAATAACAGTCCGCCCCCACGAAATTCGCCCCCATGAAAAACATCTTGGCTATTTAGCCGCTGCCTGCAATTACTGTGTATTAATGTAAGTCCATTTCCAGCAATTATTAGGCCTCAGATTTAAGCGCAGACATCGTAATGGTTATCGAAACCAGGATGACAACTGGAATTATGCAAATTAGATGAATGAATTTGCATCGCATCCCGTCCCTACGGGCAGAAGAACAGTACATCGTTTCGATCGCAGTACACTATATTAACTATGTTAATTGGAATGGCATTTTTCAGAAGTGCTTTATAAATGGGATTGGAATAGTTTATATCATGTGTGTTCTATGGGGCAGGGAGGACTTTAGCAAAAAGCGTTTTCGTCGCTTCCTCCCCCCCAAAAAAAAAAAATAGGTCCGATTTTGTTGTATGTTCATGGATAATATTTTGAAAGTTGCGCCAATTACTTGAAAACGCGCAGTGCACTTAAATAAGGTTGCCTGCCGACGCTTAAATTAAAAAACTTCAGAACCGCTGATAGGCGATCGCGGTGGCGAACAGCCGACAGCTCCCGGCCAGGTGAGGGGGAGGGGGGGGGGTTGAGGGTGTGGGAGATAGCCGGGCTCCCTCGTGGCCGTGCGCGCCACCGTTGTTTCTGCGAGATTCTCATCTCACCTCGCAGTGACGCCCGTAGTTTCGCCGCCACGGGCAGAGGGGTCTCGCAGTCTGAAACGCCCAGCTACCTGGCTCTTCTCAGAGCCACACGCAGCCTGGAAAGAGCGCGGCGAGCGGGCAGCAGTGACACCGCACCCTGTCCGCGCTGTAGCCAGTTCTACCGAGCAAACCTCCTTCGCTTAGTCTTCATATCTGCCACCAGTAATTAAAGGCCCAATACAACATTGGTAAAGGTCAAAAGATTGCCACAGTTTGTGTGTTAAACCGTTATTAACATCCCCAAAAAGCAATCCTGCGAAGGTTTTAGCTCTAAGTAGAAAAAAGTAAAACACCTTCACGGTTTTTGCACCATCATGTAGTTTAAGATATAGTTTATGACTTGCGAGTGATTTACTATTTGTCGATGTTTGAGTGAAGATTTCTAGGGAAGTACGGCATCCCAGACCGTACTATTTCAACATAAGGATTCTATCATGACCTATCTACAAACTGTGTAAATTAGAAGGAAATCTGTGGACATCGATGTTGTATTGGGGTTTCGGATCCAGATGTGGCTTGTATACGGCGTTGATAACATTGGGTGATACGCAGTGAATTTGGACGAATTTAATTATTATCATCGTTGTTATAACGGCCAACTATACACGATGCATTTCGCAACCATATAGGACTGAAATGCACCACCATTTCAAATCATTCATTGGGTTTTTAAGAATTGGAACCATTTTGAAAATGTAAATTTAAGAGAAATGAAAGATTGGCACGTCTATTCATATTCGTATGAGGAGGCTTATGCAAATCTGTATACTTATATCTTTCAATCACTAGAAACACGTATTGAGTGTATATGTGTGGGGTTTGTTTGATCCGGGTCAGACCCCGACTCTCACGATGGAACCACACGGTGAGATTTGGAGACGCTGTTCGATAAATGGCGCACCGACTTCGCGAGGCGAGCATCTCAGTGGGGGAAAAAACCCCAAAAGACCCAAATCACAGCAAAGAGACCGCAGCGCCATGAGGCTGCTTCCTCGATCTTGAGCCGCCGCGCCGGGACCCATGCATGGCCAGAGTGAAAAGTCGCGGCGAGTCCACACTAACTGCGGTCTCTGCGATATGATGGTGCCCGCCGTCCGTCGTGGTTTGACACTGCGCCCCTTTCTCCAATCACCGTGTTCACGCAGCGCTTACGCCCCACTTTCAGCAATTAACCTCATTCCGTGCTTACGTATATAATCCATCGTGCACATTGTATCATACAGGTTCACGGCCGACGCTGACGTTTTCCAATTTCTGAAATCATTATCGTTATTATTTTTTTGTGTATTATTATTATTATTTTTTTTTTTTGGGGGGGGTGGGGTCGGAAATATACATCGTCAAGAATGGAGCTTCGTTGAGAGCCGAGAGGGATGGGAGGGGAGGGGGAGGGGGAGCGGAGAGGGGTGAGGACGGGCAGACGCGACGGAGAGAACACAGGTGCGAGCGAGTTCTTATCACGGTCCATGCATCCTCTGCCTCTTGCCGTGCTGATTAAAACCGGGACGATTTGAAATTGCTTAGCCGGCTCCCCGAAGGTTTCGAGGTTGGAACTGCACCGGCATCACTCTGTCAGCGTCCGTCCGTCTGTCAATGAGGCCCAATAACAACATCCTTTCACCGTCCCCGTCCCCGTCCCCGTCCCCGTCCCAGTCCCCGTCCCCGTCCCCGTCCCCGTCCCCGTCCCCGTCCCCGTCCCCGTCCCCGTCCCCGTCCCCGTCCCCGTCCCCGTCCCCGTCCCCGTCCCCGTCCCCGTCCCCGTCCCCGTCCCCGTCCCCGTCCCCGTCCCCGTCCCCGTCCCCGTCCCCGTCCCCGTCCCCGTCCCCGTCCCCGTCCCCGTCCCCGTCCCCGTCCCCGTCCCCTTCTCAGTCCCCGTCCCCGTCACCGTCACCGTCCCCGTCCCCGTCCCCGTCCCCGTCCCCGTGCCTGTCCCCGTCCCCTTCTCAGTCCCCGTCCCCGTCCCCGTCCCCGTCACCGGCACCGTCCCCGTCACCGTCCACGTCCCCTTCCCCGTCTCCGTCCCCGTCCCCGTCCCCGTCCCCGTCCCCGTCCCCGTCCCCGTCCCCTTCCCCGTCCCCGTCCCCGTCCCCGTCCCCGTCCCCGTCCCCGTCCCCGTCCCCGTCCCCGTCCCCGTCCCCGTCCCCGTCCCCGTCCCCGTCCCCGTCCCCGTCCCCGTCCCCGTCCCCGTCCCCGTCCCCGTCCCCGTCCCCGTCCCCGTCCCCGTCCCCGTCCCCGTCCCCGTCCCCGTCCTCGGCCTCCTCCTCCTCCCACACACCCTAGAGAGCAGGGCTGTGGGTGTAACGTGCCGCCGCACCCAAACGTTTCACGATGCACCATATAGCAGTCGTGCATTTGGAGCATGAGGTTCAGTCTCACGGGATCTATAAAGACCACAAAGCAAAAGAGGAAAGTACAGTGTATGTATAATAAAAAAAGAAGTCGGGTAACTGGTAATATCTTACCAACACGTTGACCAGCGTGGGTCAAAATTTCAACTGGTTACATTTTCTTTCAATAAAGGGCAATTGTTAGACGGTGGTGGTACGGTCAAAAGCGATCATAATGGCACGACATTTCTGGTAAAAGCAGACCAAGATGGTTTGCCACTATACGATGTGGCATATTGTACAATAAGGACAATGGATGAGAATGTTGAAAACTGTCTATTGACTTTAAGGACATCAGCCTATTGCAAATCTTAAGACGGCGTGGCGTTTTGATCATATTTTAGCAAGACCTTTCTCAAAGGCCTTTAAGGAAGGTGCCCCTAGGATCGGAACGTCAGCCTCTCTTTCTTGTTTACGTAAAGTGAAACGGCGGTGTATACAAAATCATCATTATGCGCAACACTCTATTGGCGCATTTTCTCAGAAATCGGCTTCTATAGCACCTCAATGAAATTCAATTTGACTCTTTGCAAAATGTGGTCTTTGAATTAAGTCGAAAGACGTGTATATGAGTCATGCCCAGAGTGCAATATGGTCGTCCGATCATTGTTACCCTCTTGGGAGGAAGAGTCTATAATACGCAAAGTTAGCAAACCAAATGCAAGCACCACGGCGGCGAATGATACCAATGCTAGCAGTGTTCGCAGTGGAGTCCTCAGAGAGGAGTTCGTGCAAATGACTTATTCCCTTTCAGCTTAACCGCCAAACAGCCCTTCTATTGTCTTCGGGTTATTAGAGCCAGATATTGTCAGCTTCCAAACCCGATACCGGGGGTTTTCTGGCGAGTAAACCAACGCCTTGCATACACCAACATGGTTGAGCAAGAATGAATTTGGGGGACAACAATTGTATAGTCGAACGCAAACGTTGGTAGATAATGACTATAATCTTGTCCAATTTATTCAATTAGTTCGACGTTAATATTTGAACCTAGGCTGGTAGGAATGAGGGCCGAATATTTTCTATAGTATTTTTTACAGTACTGACATTGAATTATTTTGCTCCAATGCCACTTCAGCTTTAATTGTCAGACTACTTTCCATCTAATCCTCAGTCGGAAACCCGACAGTGGCATTCCTTCAGCACATAATCATTCAGTGGTCGGCCGATCATTTTTTTTCTTCTCCTTTCCCTCTCCTAATTCCCGACTTGGGACTGCTACTCTTGACATTGACCGAAAGCACTTTCCGCGCAGAACCCCAGAGTAAGACAAGGACAATCAACGTAATCATTATTTGATAAAAAAAAATGAACAAACACGTGACAGCTCCTGACTTTTCTGTGTTTCATATTTGGTGAGATATTAGAGGCAGCAGACATCTGGCGACTGTCTTTTAAAACAAGACAAAACCTCCTGCGTTTTTACCCGTAGCATCCCGCGTTGACGACCGTATAGAGAATCTGCGCCTGGTCTGTGCAGACCCCGTTGTGTATTCAGCAGATGAGAAAGTGAATGGCCTCTATATCCCATCCATCCCCCGCGCAGAACTATTCGTTCCCCACAGATGGGGCTCCTGCATGCTCATTGTCTACTTCAAAGTACCTCCAGGTTTTAACCGCTAAACATACTGAAGTATGTAAGCCTAATATAGACTGCAGTTGAAGTTAAATCAGACCCTTTGCATAGTGGGTGAAACTATAATTATAGGAGGGTTTGCGGTGACACCATGTATAAGGTCTCTTAAAGAAGAGGTGGGGTTCTGAGGTACGTGTGCTTCTGAGTTACCGCTCAGGTTCTTTTCAGAAGCACACATCTTCTTTAATTAAGACACCTTATACATGATGTCACCGCAAACTTTCCTATATAATTTCGACAGTGTTGACTAAAAACGAATGCTCAGAAGACGAAGCTAAATGTAGGCGCGTTTTCTCTTCGGCCAGAACTCTGCCTTCCTCAAATGATTATAAACCCGTTTTTCCCGTTTTAATTTAAGGGCCAGTAGTTTTAATATCACGTTTAAAAGAGTTTACGACTACTGCATGTGATTTACGGGACCCGGGTCTACAATATTTGGCATATAGGCCTCTATACTGTGCTACAGTAAAATGGCGCCCAAGAATTTTTATCAGGGTATTTTTTAAGGGTGGTTTGCGGTGACATGTGAAAATATCTCCCTTGTGAGTATGTGTGGTTCTGAATAGATTCAGTGAACCCGGCGTTCTAACAATATGCTCTGTCCGTCGTCGTTTTAATCAGAAAAAAATGCAAAACCACCCTTGACTTGCTCCCTTCGACCGTATGTTTTTTTATCTCTTATAATTATTTTATTATCTATGTGAATTTACATTGTATCATCTATTCGAATTTACATTTTTATGTTATATGCGGATTTACATATTATCATCTGTGCCAATTTACATGTTATCATCTATGATATGTGAATATACATTTTATACATTTTATGGCTGGCCTTGGTCGTGCATGGGTAATTATCAGTATAATCATTTTGATTTATTTGACCTATACATTATAATAGACAGACACGTGCAAAGCAAACACAAGATAAACGTAATAAATATACACGGATAAAGTAAAGACAAACAATCGAAATAAGTGGCAAGGCCAAAAGCACAAAAAATAATGAAAATCTGAATTCAAGAACACTGCAAAGAAGGATATATGTGGGTCAGGGTATGAATACAAAAGTAAAATTAACTACTATTACCCGCAGGTATGCAGCCCCGCACTTATGCTAGACGGTGACTGGAAACCGATAATTGAAAACTTTGTTTCGTTCTTTATATTAACCCCGTTCGACCGAGCGAAACACCACTTTCCCTAAGCCGAAGCAGGTATGCCAAAAAAAAACTAAGGCAGGTTCGTTACACACTTTTGTTTGTGGTGCCCGAGTATGCAATCACTCTCAGTTCGTGTACTTCTGAGAAGAACCAAGGGACTCGACATTTCGGAAACAATATGATCTGTCCGCTATCCTGCACTAGAGGGGTTTGATTCTTGAAGTGAGGGGGCCTCGCAATGGGCTATATGGGCGGTGAGGTTTGATTCCTGAAGTGAGGGGACCTCGCAATGGGCTATATGGGCGGTAAGGTTTGATTCCTGAAGTAAGGGGACCTTGCAATGGGCTATATGGGCGGTGAGGTTTGATTCCTGAAGTGAGGGGACCTTGCAGTGGGCTATATGGGCGGTGAGGTTTGATTCCTGAAGTGAGGGGACCTCGCAATGGGCTATATGGGCGGTAAGGTTTGATTCCTGAAGTGAAGGGACCTTGCAATGGGCTATATGGGCGGTGAGGTTTGATTCCTGAAGTGAGGGGACCTTGCAATGGGCTATATGGGCAGTGAGGTTTGATTCCTGAAGTGATGGGACCTCGCAATGGGTTATATGGGCGGTGAGGTTTGATTCCTGAAGTGACGGGACCTTGCAATGGGCTATATGGGCGGTAAGGTTTGATTCCTGAAGTGATGGGACCTCGCAATGGGCTATATGGGCGGTGAGGTTTGATTCCTGAAGTGAGGGGACCTCGCAATGGGTTATATGGGCGGTGAGATGTGATTCCTGAAATGAGGGGGGCCTCGCAATGGGCTATACGGGCGGTGAGGTTTGATTCCTGAAGTGATGGGACCTCGCAATGGGCTATATGGGCGGTGAGGTTTGATTCCTGAAGTGATGGGACCTTGCAATGGGCTATATGGGCGGTGAGGTTTGATTCCTGAAGTGAGGGGACCTCGCAATGGGCTATATGGGCGGTGAGGTTTGATTCCTGAAGTGATGGGACCTCGCAATGGGTTATATGGGCGGTGAGATGTGATTCCTGAAATGAGGGGGCCTCGCAATGGGCTATACGGGCGGTGAGGTTTGATTCCTGAAGTGATGGGACCTCGCAATGGGCTATATGGGCGGTGAGGTTTGATTCCTGAAGTGATGGGACCTTGCAATGGGCTATATGGGCGGTAAGGTTTGATTCCTGAAGTGAGGGACCTTGCAATGGGCTATATGGGCGGTGAGGTTTGATTCCTGAAGTGATGGGACCTTGCAATGGGCTATATGGGCGGTGAGGTTTGATTCCTGAAGTGATGGGACCTCGCAATGGGCTATATGGGCGGTGAGGTTTGATTCCTGAATTGAGGGGACCTTGCAATGGGTTATATGGGCGGTGAGGTTTGATTCCTGAAGTAATGGGACCTTGCAATGGGCTATATGGGCGGTGAGGTTTGATTCCTGAAGTGATGGGACCTCGCAATGGGTTATATGGGCGGTGAGGTTTGATTCCTGAAGTGATGGGACCTCGCAATGGGTTATATGGGCAGTGAGGTTTGATTCCTGAAGTGAGGGGACCTCGCAATGGGCTATATGGGCGGTGAGGTTTGATTCCTGAAGTAATGGGACCTCGCAATGGGTTATATGGGCGGTGAGGTTTGATTCCTGAAGTGATGGGACCTCGCAATGGGCTATATGGGCGGTGAGGTTTGATTCCTGAAGTGATGGGACCTCGCAATGGGTTATACGGGCGGTGAGGTTTGATTCCTGAAGTGATGGGACCTTGCAATGGGCTATATGGGCGGTGAGGTTTGATTCCTGAAGTGATGGGACCTCGCAATGGGTTATATGGGCGGTAAGGTTTGATTCCTGAAGTGAGGGGACCTTGCAATGGGCTATATGGGCGGTGAGGTTTGATTCCTGAAGTAATGGGACCTCGCAATGGGTTATATGGGCGGTAAGGTTTGATTCCTGAAGTGAGGGGACCTTGCAATGGGCTATATGGGCGGTGAGGTTTGATTCCTGAAGTGAGGGGACCTTGCAATGGGCTTTATGGGCGGTGAGGTTTGATTCCTGAAGTGAGGGGACCTCGCAATGGGCTATATGGGCGGTGAGGTTTGATTCCTGAAGTGATGGGACCTCGCAATGGGTTATATGGGCGGTAAGGTTTGATTCCTGAAGTGAGGGGACCTTGCAATGGGTTATATGGGCGGTGAGGTTTGATTCCTGAAGTGATGGGACCTCGCAATGGGCTATATGGGCGGTAAGGTTTGATTCCTGAAGTGATGGGACCTTGCAATGGGCTATATGGGCGGTAAGGTTTGATTCCTAAAGTGAGGGGACCTTGCAATGGGTTATATGGGCAGTGAGGTTTGATTCCTGAAGTGATGGGACCTTGCAATGGGCTATATGGGCGGTGAGATGTGACGTGTCCGAATCCGCAAACCCAGCTGTCTGTATAACGTGCCTGCAGCATATCCAGGCTTGTATTTGTGACGTCACAACAAACCGAGTCCGAACCCAAGTAGTCCGAGTTCCGAGTCATCCAGATTGGGTCAAAGTTCAATTCACGAGACACGTTTAAATTAATTACAGTATTTAAAACTCATTTTCCTTTTCCTTTTCTTCTCTTGAACAACATGTACAAGTAAGGGTTATATTTTTGTTGTAGATTAGTATTACGTAATACAGTAGGGAAGTCGATACACGGAGGGAAAGTGAATATTGAGTCGGTTTTAGGGAGCACTACGCATGAAATGCACTCGGTACTATATCTTCTGTCTCATATTTAGGGCAAAATATCGGGGAAATATCACTTAGTCGTCATGGTATAATATATAACAAGGTGAAGTTCAACACCTTCACGAAGGAGGGCGTTGACTGTCAATCTGTATTTACAGCCACTGGTGAATTTTAGACGGCGCTCTGCTATAGCACGAACATATAATTGTTGTATGCAGTAAGCATAGACAAGGTATGGTCACACTGTGTATGACACTGTGTATGACATGAAATTGTCATGAGAACTGTTCGATTAACCTCAACCCGTGCACCGCAACAATATCCCTTTACGAGTCTGTAACAGCCGCTTGCTGGTGTTTATACGATCTACCTTTAGATTTAATAGCAAGGACGAGTGTAGACAAAATAAATCATTATATTTCCATGGAGTCACAAGTCACATAAGTTGACTCTGAGTCCAAGTCCATGCCGGTAGGTCCGAGCCAATTTCGTATGTCCCGAGTCCGAGTACGAGTCATGGACGATTGCACTCGGGTCTGACTCGTGTCTGACTCGGGTCTGACTCGGGTCTGACTCGGGTCTGACTCGGGTCCGAGCCCCAATGTCACAATGTAGTGTCGAATTCCTCCGACGCGCGGTCGGGCGCCCGTCCCCCCACCGTCCCACAATACATTGTGGACCGGGACCTCACTCAAATGCATCGTAGAAACTTAATCCCCCTTTAATTGATATTTCACGCGGGAGAGATCGAGGGAGAAGGGACGGAGGGAGGGAGGGAGAGGAGGAGGGAGTGACGGGGAAGGGGAAAGAGGGAGGGAGGGAGGGAGGGGTTGAGAGGGGAGGAAGGGAAATGGTGAATTGTTCAGCGGCGACAATCTGCGTTGGAGTGGTTAATCATGGACAAGAAAAAGCATCTGCACAGCTGGTTGACGCCTCTTCGCCTCTGTGGTATAGGCCCGTCGGCGGCCTCGCTTTAATTAACTTCCCACAATGAAACCTGCCCGTCTTTTTATTTGTACTGTTCTATACAGGGACCTTTGCCTATGGATTTCAATTTGTTAGTTGTTTTTGTTTGGTCACCCTAATATACCCGTGCACCAACCAACACACCAGTCTAAACTCTGCTGAAGGTGGAGGCAAGGAATTGGGCCGACTATGATGTGGGTAATGTCTTGGGACGAGGCTGGCATCCCGGTGCTTTGTCATCGTATCATCTCTGACAGGCCATTACAAGTTGCAGTGACGCCCCCCCCCCTCTCTCTCTCTCTCTCTCCCCTCTCTGAATTCACTCTGATTGTATTCGATCTGAAAGGAAACAATGAAGAGGGCAGAAGTGAGGTTTCTGAACGGTCTGCTTTTTGACTCTTAATGCCATATGTCCAGGCGGGAATATGGACTAGAAGTCAGGTCGTGTTCTTGCCGACAGAAACCTCTCCTGTACCAATTAGTCCGAAGGTCATGTGTAATACGGGGTTTTTTTCCTATGGGCGTCTGTGAAGGCTCGGGCTCGGGCTCGGGCTCGGGCTCTCGGGCTCTCGGGCTCTCGGGCTCGGGCTCGGGCTCGGGCTCGGGCTCTCGGGCTCTCGGGCTCGGGCTCGGGCTCGGGTTCGGGCTCGGGCTCTCAGGCTCGGGCTCGGGCTCTCGGCTCGGGCTCGCGGGCTCGGGCTCTCGGGCTCGGGCTCGCGGGCTCGGGCTCGGGCTCGGGCTCAGGCTCACCATTTGACCACAACTGCTAACCGCAATCGACCGGCGGGGGTTTTTTTTTCGACGCGATTTTTTGGCCTGTGTGGACACGACAAAAAAATAGGTTTTTGAATCGCGATTCAAGTCGCGATTATTTTCGTAGTGGAAACGGCCCTAGTATTTTGTATAATTTTATTGGTATTTTATTCAAATAATTTATTGTCAATGTTGACTGAGGTGAGAAGGATCTTCTCAAAAGTTTGCCCTCTCATTTTTTTTATCCCACAGGTAACGCACTGGCAGAGTCCACATATGCACGCCTACTTCCCCGCTCTGAATAGCTTCCCCAGCCTCCTCGGGGACATGATAGCCGACGCCATCAGCTGTGTAGGATTCACGTGGGTAGGTAAACAAGATAGAAACCAAATTCTAAAAACAAAAGCTTCGAATTATCATCTTCGCCGTGGGAAAAAAAAGAAAAAGAAAAAGGGAGAGTTGCAATTGATATCAACGGTTGTTAATGAATGAAATAATGGTTTTATCGCTATTGTGTGTCCAAGAAGAACAAAAAGATGGGGAGTCAAATAACATGATCATAGATGCGGGTTTTTTTTTGTTCTTTCGCGTAGGCGTCTAGCCCAGCCTGTACAGAACTGGAGATAATTGTCATGGACTGGCTCGGTGAGTTTAACGTGACAAGACAAGACTGGCAGCCTGTCAGCCTGTCAGAAATGTTTGGTAGATAACTGTTTTGTTTGTCTGCCGTTGTTCCCTTCCTTATCAGATACTGGGAACCGTGTGCGCTGTGTATCGGGTACGATAAAGGCGGGAAAATGCCTATTTTACCACCTCGTCTGTCAAAACGGACACCTGTGTTGTCCGCGGTTCTTTTTCTTTTGCCAGTCGTTTTACCGATGTGCGGGGGAGATGCAGCGGCTAAACAAAACCTTCGGTCCCCCCCCCCCCGTCGAACGAAACTTCTGACTGCCGAGTATCGACCATGGGACATCTGTCCATACCATAATCGGTCGTCTTGTTTTGTTTTGTTTTGTTTAATATAATCTTCCAATTCAACCCCTTCGCCTTTGACGAGGAAACACCCTTTTGGTAAAGCTGGGAAAATAACCCCACGCAGAGGAAGAGGCGCCTTGGCAAATTGCTTGCTACCGTGAACCAAAAATGCCTACCTGCCCGGTGCCCGTTCAAATGAAATCTGCATCTAAATGAATGTTTGGCTGTGATCCCTGGAGATCAAAGTTTAACGCTTCTGACTAGCACCCACCCCGGTAAAGACAGTTGACTATATATTTGCAAGAGGTCCGCGACTCAAGTGTTGGACAGCTCAGGTGACAGAGCGCTCGTGCCTCAAGCCATAGGACTGGGTTAAAATCCCTGTTCATTCTTAGGTCGTTGACGACATGTAGGCTCAGGCTCGGGCTTAGGCTTCTGTCATATTTCTGTTACCCGTTATAAAGTCACAGGCAACTATAGAAACAAGCGATTTTCCCCCAGTTTCTGGGTGAATACTGTCTAGTACTTGTCAAGCCAACACAACCTTCGAATTCGGCGCCAAACCACAACCTGGATGTTCAGGTTTAGTCGGACGGAGACGAAGCCTGAGCCCGAGCCTGATACACATGGATTCGTGTCTTAGGGCCTCAATTGGTTTTATTTTGACAAACCTGCTCAACGCCGTGACTCGAGACCGAGTCCGACTCCGAGACGCACCCAATGAAATGGGCTGCGAGTCGGACTCGAAGCCCAATTCATTGGAAACCGTACGTCCTCAAATGGCACACGAGTGGTTGGAGGTGGCTACACGAGTATAGCCGATGACCGACTGGCAGAGCCCGTAGGCTCGTGTTTTATATAATCTCTAACTTCGATCTCGGCTTCCGAAACATCGGCTTCTGGCCCAAAAAACAACCAATCAAACAAATGAACGAAAAACTGTAAGGTTACTTTTGAACAATTTTGAAAAAAAAAACGTCAAAGAAAATGTTGACTTGACCCAGACTTGAACCAGAGACCTCTGTTTTGTTTGTACCAGCGCTCTTTTCATCTGAGCTATCCAGCCCTTAGATGGCGGCACGCGCCAATAGTTAAAGGTCAATTGTAATACATTTTGGTATTCTTTTTTATTATTTCAAAATAATTATGTGGTGTCAGTAAAGTATAGTCATGCATTTTTTTGTTTTACAATTTGAGCTATCCACCCCTTAGATGGTGGGATTCAGTGAACTAGTCTTTGCCGGGTTGGTTAGAGGATTGGTACGCAAAACCAGAGCTCTCGGGTTCCAATCCCGGTACATTAAAAGTTTTCTTTGCCATTGATCCTTTTTTTTTTCCAAAAGTGTCCGGTCGGTTTTTCGTTGATTTGTTTGATTTGAAGCACATTTCAGACAAAAAGACCCGCTTGGCTTGGGGTTATAATGACCAATGAACACATTTAATGCCAAATCAGGATTTTCAACTTTAACGGGTATTCAGTTGGCCTTAAGCGACTGATCATGAATCATTTGCTGTTGTATCTTGGGGGGTTTTCCCCGCGGCAGGTGAAATGCTGGATCTTCCTGCGTGCTTCATGCACCGCAACGAGAACGGCAAAGGAGGAGGAGTGATCCAGGTAAGTCCAAGGGGAGCTCTGGCTCTCTGGGTCGAACACTGTCAACGTTTCGATCCGAGCACATCCTCTCTTAAAGGTGCCCCCTCCCGCCAAAAGAAAGAACGTCGGTGACTGACTCACGTTGCCTTGTCCCTTCACTGTAAAAACTGTGCTCACATCATGTACACGGATGAAGTATGTTGAGCCACATGGTGCACGATACATGCGCACGAGGTGATGCTCACTTTCACTCCATGTGCTTGAGGTACAGTGAATAGGGAGATGTTCGTGTACATGAAGCACTTCAAGCACTTCATCCGAATTCTGCTCAAGTGATTACAATGCCACATGTACTTGAGCTACAGTATTTCATGTGCATGAAGTACAGTAGGTGCCTCAAGTGTTCATGATTGTGGGACAAATATGTGCCATTGCAGATGTGCATGAGGTGCAGTCCGTTTTTACATGTGTTGTCATACGACAAATAATTATGTTTGCGTGGAGGAGAATGCAACTCAGTGTGGGTTTGCCCTATACTCGGCGTCATATATAAGCACTGAGTTCGACGTAAAAGGCGCACTTTTGTACTGTGCGCATATAGTGCCTATTACGCCGAGTATATATACGGCAAATCCTTAGCAAACTCCATTGTTATTACAAGATTCTTTCGGTTAAAGCCCCTACACAACATTGGTCGAGGTCAAAGAATAGCATCCATACATTCTTTGATCCATCATATGCATGGAATAGCACACCTGCGAAAATTTCAGCTCAATCCGCCAACCGAGGCTCGAGGAAATCGTGAAAACCGCTTCATTTGTTTCGCGAAAATGCAGCATTCAACGTCGTACTGTTCAGAAAAATAGTTTAGATCTCGGTGAGACGTAAAGTATTTCTTTTACTCATTTCTCCCAAAATACCACATTTTAGGCAGAAATATTTCAGTGCGAGGTTTCTACTATAACCATCTTCAAACTGTATAAGTTTCATGTAAATCTGTGCATATTGTTTTTCAATCTTACCAATGTTGTGTAGGGGCTCTAACACCAGTATGCAACTTACTAAAAGTCGATACACTGTAGCCGTTCTATCTCGCATTGTGAGTGCTGACAGTGGCTGCCCGGCGTGGCGTAACAAATGCACACACGATAAGCGTGCAGTGCATGCAGTGGGTCACGTTCGTGACCGCGACTTGGAAATGGTTCCCAATAGAAATGAAACGCGTCGGATCGCGCCAAACCCACTATGTCGCAATCGCTCAAAGAGAAGAATAACGCCGTTCTTAGGATCCGGATTTAGATATTACAGAGGGGCCCAGCATGTCGATTGCCGCGGGACCGTTCTCAAAAGCCGCGTTTCCACTGGACTAGAATTTAACCGAGACGATGGTTAAATTTCTAATAGTCAAATTTGACCGTCGTTCCCACTTGGACTTTTGAGTCGGTCAAATTTAACAGAGACGATGGTTAAAGTAACCGAGCTGGCAATATAACGGCTCATGAAGGTCAAGTGTCAGCCGGATACACAATGTACGTGTGTACATTTAGCGCGCGATACAAGGCAGACACTGTGCACAGTGCATGTAGGTGTTACGTCTCAGGCCGGATGTGGTTTTTTTACCGAGTCGCGTTAAACTGAGTGGTGCGTTTCCACTGGACTAATCGGCTCGGTTAAACTTACCTGGTCACTTTTACTGGGCAGAGGTTGCTCGGTAAAAGTAACCATTGGACTCGGTTAAAGTAACTGAGAGAAATTTGACTGGGCCGTTTCCACTGGACTTATTTTGGTCAAAGTAACCATCGTCTCGGTTACTTTAACCAAAATAAGTCCAGTGGAAACGCGGCTAAAGTGTCGATTCTGGCTCTGAAAAAAGGGTCCAGCTTCGATCGACACGCGAAGCCCTCTATATACATTTTGTTGAACGCCGGATATCACCGTCGACTTTGCGGCGAGAAGCGCGTGTTCTAAGAATTCCATGCACGAAATCGATTGAGATGGCGTCAGGCCACCGCCGCACACGAGAGCTATCTGCTGAGCAAACATTATCTCGATGCCGTTAGCTCAGCACGTAGCTCACCGTGTGCGCTGAACTTTTAGCGAGATTTCTGCCTCAAGAGGCCGTGAGACCAATATCTATCCTCATAGATATAACATGATGTTCGCGTCGAGGAGAATGTAATTCAAAGAGGTTTTGCCCTTACTCGACGTGGTGGTAAACACTGAATGCTCAGTGCTTTGCCCGGCGGCTGATAAAAATATTTCAGGTAGCTCGGGCGGGATTCGAACCCGCGACTCCCGAATTCTAGTACGAATTCAAGTACGAATTCTCCCGAATTCTAGTTCTAGTAAGGGCAAAAACCTCATTGAATTACATTCTCCTCGGCGCAAACATCATGACATAATTATCTCTGATGCAACGCGGTACCCGCCGCTATAGATTATTCGAATCCATCACACGACCTCGACCAGCTCGGTGGTCCAGTGGTTAAGACGCCCGTTCTAGAATTCGGGAGTCGCGGGTTCGAATCCCGCCCGAGCTGCCTGAAATATTTTTATCAGGCACCGGGCAAAGCACTGAGCATTCAGTGTTTACCACCACGTCGAGTAAGGGCAAAACCTCTTTGAATTAATATCTATCCTGTTTGATTTTTTTCGCCTCTCGTGGATGTAAACTCATCGTGTGCGGCGACTTGAGCTACGTGCTGAGCACAAACATCACAACTCGCCAATGAAAGCGCACGCTCTGTTCACGTGATGGCTTCCAAAAATAGATTTTTGTGCTCAGCACGTAGCTAGCTGAGTCGCCGCACACGATCAGTTTTCATCCACGAGAGGCGAAAAAAAATCAAACAGGATTATTGGTCTCACGGCCTCTTGAGGCAGAAATATCACCAAAAGTTCAGCGCACACAAGAGCTACTTGCTGAGCACAAAAAATTATCTACGTAACTCAAGTCGCCGCACACGATCACTCTTCATCCACGAGAGGCGAAACAAATCAAACAGGATAGATATCGGTCTCACGGCCTCTTGAGGCAGAAATCTAACCAAAAGTTCAGCGCACACGATAGCTACGTGCTGAGCTAACGACCTCGAGAGAATGTTTGCTTAGCAGATAGCTCTCGTGTGCGGCGGCCTTTAGTGGTCAAACATGATCTGCAACATTGAAGCTGTTTGCGAATCCCGCGCCGTACCGAACAATGGAAACAAATCTTAGGTTGTGGGTACTCTCTACATGTATATGTGACCCGGCACAGCGACATGAGGATATCCCACCAAAACACTTTTCCAGTAAATAACGCCTGAAGTCAAAGTATCTCCTCAATTCGATTAAAAATCAATTTATTTATTTATTTGTATTTTCGGAAAGTTAATGTATTGGAGGATGTTATGTGTTTCAGAAATCCGTCTCTAAATGTTTAAAAAACGAGGATTTCGGGGGAGTGTTTGTGTACTGATTTCATGAAAATGTAAAGTTCCTGCCTTTTTGAATGGCCGCTTTCGTGGAGTTAGACTGGTGCTGTTATATTGTGTCTGGTGCCAAATAAACGAGCGAAGTCCCCTTGTACTATTTACCACAAAGTTCATACGGAAAAAAATTGATATCATTCGAAAATTAATGGTATACTCTTTCACGTCATTAGAAAATCTCAAAATCTCTAAAGTGGGGATAAGTTCTCATTATGCTGTGCCGGGTCACATATGTTCAACGCAGCGACATCACCCGCATAAAATCTCCTTCGAGAATGCGCGCTTGCTCCAAGTATAGAGCCGGTAGCTCAGCTGTCAGTACGTAGTCGGTAGCTCTCGGAATCGCATCCGTCCTCAAAAAGACACCGAGCAAGCGTGATGCCGCAAAACAGTCGCAATCTGTGATATCCGCCGTGCAAGCCTTCAAATCTGTTGTTCACCGGGAAATTCTAATTGCCAATTGGTGTTGTTCTTTTGATTGGGTGATAAAGTTGATGCATCGTCCTATAATTAGTAGCTTAGGTTTAAGGGTGTTTTTTTCACCTACTCGCAAATAGACTATACCAGATGGCCGTCGTCTCGTAAAAAAAAAAACAGCCGCGAATTATGCCATTGTGCCAAAGATCAAGAGGATGTGTCACTTAAAAAAAAAGAGGATAGATTAACTTGTTAACGCTAATAGAGGAGTGTGGATAGGACGACTCTCGCATGAATGGATTGCCGCAGTCACTGTTGTCGTCATTCCGTCCGCCGTCCGCTACCCCTCCCCATCTACATCCCCCTCCCTCCTCCACCTCCCCCTTCCCATCTCCACTCCTCCCTCCTCCCCTCCCCATCCCCATCCCCTTCCCAATCCCCATCCCCATCTACACCCCCCTCTCTCTTCCCCTCCCCTCTTCCTCCCCATCACCATCACCATTCCCATCCCCCTCCCCATCTACATCCCCCTCCCTCCACCCCCTCCCCCTCCCCTCCCCAACACCATCCCAATCCCCATCCCCATCCCAATCTCCATCCCCATCCCCATCCCCATCCCCATCCCCATCTCCATCTCCATCCCCATCTCCATCTCCATCTCCATCCCCATCCCCATCCCCATCCCCATCCCCATTCCCATTCCCATCCCCATCCCCATCCCCATCCCCATCCCCATCCCCATCCCCATCTACATCCCCCTCCCTCCCCCTCTCCATCACCATCCCCATCCCCATCCCCATCCCCGTCCCCGTCCCCGTCCCCGTCCCCGTCCCCGTCCCCGTCCCCGTCCCCGTCCCCGTCCCCGTCCCCGTCCCCGTCCCCGTCCCCGTCCCCGTCCCCATCCCCATCCCCATCCCCATCCCCATCCCCATCCCCATCCCCATCCCCATCCCCATCCCCATCCCCATCCCCATCCCCATCCCCATCCCCATCCCCATCCCCATCCCCATCCCCATCCCCATCCCCATCCCCATCCCCATCCCCACTCAAGACCAGGAATGCGTCATTCAGCCTTGGAGGCCACCCTTCCATCCCCTCCCCATCCCCTTCCATCCCCTTCCCTCCGTCGACCCCAGCACAGCCAACTGACTTCCTGCCGCGGGGTGACAATGCGTTCAGCTCGCCTCCCGACGGCACGGCGGAAATACCGGCAGCCGGCGAGCATCCCCCCCTCCCGCCCCGCCCCGCCCCCGCCCCATAGTGCCGAAATAATCAAGTCATCACGCTAAATATCCCTTCTTGCACCTGGTCCTCCGTTCGGCCTAATGACGTGGAAATAACATTTCATTCACGGGTGCTGGGCCTTGGCTGCTTGTAATCCTTTTTTTTTTCATTTTTTTTTTTTTTTTTTTTGGGGGGGGGCGGTTTGTTTTTCTTTATTCTGATTGTTTTTTAACTCTTCTTCCTATTCTAAACACTAGTGTCTGGGCTCACGAGTTTCCCCGTGGTGTGGCCGGGGGGGGGGCTGTGACGTATAAACTTGGCCGGCCGGATGGAAGCGGCCACCGCCAACTTGGTACAGTGATTGTGGCAACGATCTCGAAATAAGCTTCCCCCCTCGATCGATAAGCTTGTCAGCCAGTGGAAATGAAAAGCTGCTATGTGCGGAAATTTAGACGCGGAGTTATTGTGACGCATCTCAGCGATTCTCCCTCCCTTCTCCTCCCTCCTCTTCCTCTCTCCCTCTCTCCCTCTCTCCATCTCTCCCTCTCTTCCTCTCTCCCTCTCTCTCCCTATCTCTCCCTCTCTCACTCTCTCCCCCTCTCTCTCCCTCTCTCTCTCCCCTCTCTCCCTCTCTCCATCTCTTCCTCTCTTCCTCTCTCTCTCTTTCTCTCCCTCTATCTCCCTCTCTCCCTCTCTCCATCTCTTCCTCTATTCCTCTCTCCCTCTCTCTCTTTCTCTCCCTCTCTCTCTCCCCTCTCTCCCCCATCCCTCCCTCTCTTCCTCTCTCCCTCCCCCTGTTTCCCACTCTCCCCTCTCCCTCTCTCCCACTCTCCTTCTCTTCCTCTTTCCCTCTCTCGCCCCCTCTCTTCCCCTCTTCCCCTCTTCCTCTCTCCCTCTCTCCCTCTCTCTCTCCCTCCCCCTATCTCCCACTTTCCCCTCTCCCTCTCTTCCACCCTCCCTCTTCCTCTCTCTCGCTCCCTCTCTCCCTCTCTCCCTCCCTCTCTCCCTCCCCTGTCTTCCACTCTCCCCTCTCCCTCTCTCACACCCTCCCTCTCTTCCTCTATCCATCTCTCTCTCCCTCTCTTCCTCTCTTCCTCTCTCCCTCTCTCCCCCTCTCCCTTCCCCTCTCTTCCTATTTCCCTCTCCCCCTCTCTCCCCCTCTCTCTCACTCTCTCTCTCCCTCTCTCCCTCTCTCCCTCTCTCTCTCTCTCTCCCTCCCTTTCTCCTCCTCTTTCCCTCTCTCCTCCTCTCTCCTTCCCTCCCCCTCTCTCTCCCTCTCTCTCCATCTCTCCCACTCCCCGTCTCTCCCTCTCTCCCTCTCTCTTCCCACTCCACTCTCGCCGCGGTTAAAACCCCGTTCAAACTGGGCAGGTGCAAGTGTTGTCGTAGCCCGATGGAAAAGTTGGGGAAAGGGGGAGGGGCGTTGATAGGGATGGGGCTGCAAGGAGATAGAAATCAATGCACATCCCCCAACCACCCCGATGACGTCGGTACTGCGTTGGCGACTCCCAGAGGCACAAACATGTTCAAATGCGATCTGAATGTCTTCTTCGAAATCTGGAATTCAATCTCTCCGCCACGTGTTCGCTGGTTTGCCTACGTCAGTGTCAGTCGGAGAAACAAGCAAACAAGCACTCCAATGAATAAGATTTAATTTAATTTCATTTCATTTATGTCATTTTTCGGGATACATGTACAGCATTCACATAACAGCACACAAGTAAGAATAAAGTAGATAACCGAAATAAATCAATAAAAAAAAGTTTTAAAAAAGACAAACAAACAACAACAGCAACAATAACAGAAACAACATCCAATTAACTCCGTAGGATTGCCCAAAAGAAACTAGTTTCTGTCGGGGGCTCTCCAAACTAATTTGATGACAGAAAACAAAAAATATAAAATATATATATGGAAAAAGAACTATTGCATAAGTAAATTACATATATTATGCCAAATATACCAATTACAGAAATAAATAATAAATCTTTAAACAGATAGAGATGAAAAACAAACTGATAAACACCTCCATTAAACAATCAAGCACACCTGAACCAAACGACCAACCGACCGATCGACAAAGGCAAAGGCCGTAAGAGTTCTGATCATTCAAAGGAAGGGTCCACCATTTGCAAAGTGTGCCAAGTTCCCAGACATTCCAAATTGAAGTCTTAAGAAATCATTTTACTCATCAGGAAGTTTGTAATGGTATCGGACACTCCGTGAAATTCTAGCGCTCGAAAATCTGCCGTTTTCGAGGAAAGAGGAAATTTGTTGAATTTCCAAAAGATCGCTTCTTGGAGGGATGGTTGTAACGAAGAGTTCCTTTTACAAATACCGCCCTCTATGTCTGAAAAAGGGTTAGCATTTTGATTTCGTCTCCACGGTTTATACTACATTGCATAGTTGACGGATTAAGCCGAAACTTACGCAGGTGTGTTATTGTATGTATAAGTATGGAGGCCATAGGGTATACACTATCTTTTCTCCAGCGAGCAATTTGCACTATAATTTGTAAACGCCATATTGCGTTGTTGACTTCCTCGAAAACAGGGCACTCTGAGCGAAGCCACCCTGGTGTCGATGTTTGCAGCTCGCTTCCGGGCGATACGACGGGAGAGGGAGCGGGGTCGTCTCCCCGAGAACGTGAGCGACGGCTCCATATGTTCCCGCCTTGTCGTCTACTGCTCCGACCAGGCAAGTTCAGAAGACGGAGGGACAAACCAGAAACACCAATCGCCTTCCCACCGACAAAATAAAGGATTTCCCAGGATGGGAAAGGCCAACATTAACATAAACGCGCGCTATTGGTTGCATTTTATCCAGACATGGTGAATTATTCATGAAAATGTTGCACACGGACATCTTTAGTACACGCTTGCGGTGTAGTATACACTAGTTACCAGTACATTATGGAGGCATACACATGTACATGTATACTGTACATGTACATGTACACCTAATAAGTAATATTGTGTATACTCAAATCAATATCTGAGTGGGTAAGTGGAATGATTTTCATGGATAATTCACCATGCGTAGACAAGATGCAACCAATAACGTGCCTGTATGCTAATGATGGCCTTTCCCGTCCTGGGAAAAAAAATTACGGCCCCCGGGAAGACCCTGGTTGCCACCTGCTGATCCTGGGTTTCACGCTTGGGGGGGGGGGGGTGACGCCGCAGCCAACTGGGTCTGGTCACGGTAGACCCGGGCGAGCTACCGTAATCACAATAATGCACGCACTGTCATGTCGATGGTTCAGATTTACCTGCATTTGTCCACGCACGTAAACGACGGAGAGCCAAACAAGTGTTGGACCAAAAAAAGTGTGTTTGGCAAAACAAAAGCATTGGACTGGTTTTATCAGCAATATAGGTAGTTTGGGGTTTTGTCCTTGTCACTCTGCCTTTGAGAAAGGTCCTGCTAGGATCGAAACGTCGAGCTCACTAAATTTTGTTGTTTAATTGATTCAATTGGCAGGCACAGTCTAACAGTTGTAGCTCTAGTTGATCGATAATGCAACCAAGTCGTTTGCCAAACCTTTACTCCGGTTTGTCAGCAGCGTTTGGGAGTTCGTGAGTGATTTCGACCAACTCAACCCCCCCCCCACAAAAAAAAAATGGCCTTCTATTGAACAATGATGAGGCAGATTGATTTCATGCTTGTCGTAACCTTGGCTCGGTATCATTGGTCAACGTTTATGCAGTGTATGCGCCCTTTCAACGTGTTTTTCACTGTTCAAACCTCGGGGGAAAAAGTGTCGGGTAAAGTCATTTACCCAGCACAGGGTCTGTTTTTTTTATTAGCAGTCGGCCCTTCATTGGCTATCAAAGTCAAGAGATACATAACAGGACCGACATACGACGCTCAACCACCGTCGTTGAGCTATGCTGGTACCCCGTAAATTGCTTCGGGACTATACAATGACGTGTTTTGTAATCCAGCGTATGGGTTAGGCTTAGGGCGTTAGGTCTACAGTTAGGGTTACGGTTACGGTTATTAGAGTTAGAGTTCAGGTTGGGTTAGCGTCAGTGATAGAGTTAGGATTAGGATTAGGGTTAGGGTAGGTTTAGGATTAGGGTTAGGGTTAGGATTAGGGTTGTTTGGGTTAGAGGGAGGCCTCAGTAAAACCTTGCTTTGCATATGCGCACTTATATATAGCTCAACCACGGTGGTTAAGTGTCATACGTGGTGACGCATAAATGTCTCAAGTCAGAGTCGATACGCTGAGTGACCAATTCATATAGTCGGAATGTTGGTTCAATTACATGCATGTGTGGTTAACGCCACACTGTAAAACAAAAACGATAAGCAACATAAACTGTTCGTCCGGAACTTTCTGGTTTCATCAGCAACTTGTAGGGACTCTGTGCTTTAATTCGGTTCAACGACATCAAAACGCTGTTTCTATTTACCAATATTGTTACTGTAGAGAGACTCATTCTGAACAAAACAAGATAACCGTTGACCAGTGTTATTACCACATGATATTTTGACCCACGTTGGCCAAACTGTAGGCTAAATATTAGCATGTTTATTCAGCGCTGGAGCCATTCATTTTCCTGGATTTTTTTGTCTTCTCTATGTTGTGTCATCGTCGTTGGGCACTGCAGGCCCACTCGTCCGTCGAGAAGAACGCTCTGGTCACCCTGGTCAAGTTGAGGCGACTCAAGTCAGACGACCGCTACAGTTTGCGCGGGAACACACTCCGGCGGGCCATCGAGGAAGATCAGAAGAATGACCTGATCCCGTTCTTCGTAAGTGGCGCTATTTCGCATCGTGCCCAGATGCCTGGCATCCACATGGATCGCGATATTCGGGGCTTGTTTTGTTTTTCTTCTCTCGAAAACAAAATCAATTTAGAGAGCGGCATGTTCAATTGGGCCAAGAACAATCTTACACGCTGTAAAGATTCAGACAAATTCAAATTCGAAACGACACGCAAACTCAACTTCGAAACGTCACACAAACTCAACTTCGAAACGTCACACAAACTCAACTTCGAAACGTCACACAAACTTCCACCGGCTAGGTGGTCAAAATGGGTAGGGCTCAAGGAAGAAGGAGTCGCGGGTTCGAATCCCGCCCGAGCTGCCTGTAGTGTGGGGTTTTTTTTAGCGGGCAAACCGCTGAACACGCATTGCTGATGTAGAAAGTCGAGTAAGCAGACGCCCATTGAAAGCCCGCTGCATTTGGGACAGCGGTCCATGATCCACTGAGATGCCTTCATGAGGAAGCACTAGGCTTTCCTCGAGATCGTATAGAATCGCAACGGAGAGAATCCGAATAATCCTCCGGATCACCTGGGAAGCTTGATGCGTCCAAGGCCCCGCAGCCCAGCCGGGGTGTCTACACCGGGTGTGAAGTGTGGAGCCCGGGTGGGATCATATAACCAAGAACTGAGGTATTGTGTCATGTTGTATAGGTAGAGAGGGGTGACTGAATGAGACGAAGGAATGACAAATTAATGCGGGGACTTCTGACGACACCGTCCAGGCGGGTGGGTTTCACAAAGCCCTACGATGCATCGTAACTCAACTTATACGATTTCATAAGCCATCATATATACGTTCTCATGGTTTGTGTGCATCTCCCATTGTCTTGCGATTAATTGTAAGTTACGATGTATAATTGGTTGGTATCGACCACGGCGTCCGGTTTTACGCTATCCCGTCCGAAAAGTCGATGTAGAGATCCGCACGGTCGAGCGGTTTTCATTTCCAACAAATCAATTGTTATCTTATACGCAGTGGCTGTTGTTACGGCAGTCGTCCGTGTGGTTCCCTGACTTGATTGTATTTCGTCAGCATTGCAGGCTGGTTGAACCAGTCTATTAGCTGATAGTCTGGTTCCAAGAGCTAAACATCCTGACAAATACTGTGAAGTCAGGGAACCACACGGACGACTGCCGTAACAACAGCCACTGCGTATCTTATAATGCGACCCACCGGCCTTTACTCCCCAGGTGTGCGCGACTTTGGGTACCACTGGCGTTTGCGCCTTCGATAATCTGGAGGAGATCGGTGAGATCTGTAAGTATATCCATGCCTTTAATTATGAAGGACTGGGAAGTGCTCTAATTACGGTCAATGGCTCTTTTCCAAAGCCCGGCTTAGGCTTCGGCTCCGGCTTCGTCTCTGTCATCCGAAAGCTGAACACACAGGTTGGAGTTCTTTGTTGGATTCTTTTTCCAAACGCAGTATTACATTCTGAAACGAAGCCAAAAGCCTCCCATTTTTAGCCTTATACTTTAAAACGGACAAAAGAAAGAAAGAAAGACAAAGCCGGAGCCTGAGCCTAAGCCGGGTTTTGGGAAAGGGCCCAGGGGCAGGGAAAGGGTTTTGGGAAAGGGTCTACGGGGCAGTCAGGCGTGAAGCCTGCAAGGCAAGGGGGCTAAAGGTCAAACGGAAACAGACTGGAGAATCCGGGAGACTCAAGGGCGTAGAAGTAGACGTAGGTTTGAAGGTTTGAAGGTTTTACCGAGACAATGGGAAAACAAAAATGGTCTCCGCACTTGGACTTTCGAGACGGGAAAATTTTACCGAGACCGTGGTAGAAGTTACCGAGCTGGCAGTATAATGACCCATGAGGGCGCATTCCGTGACCTTTCCCCTTTGCTCTTCAACGGCTATTGTTAGCCAACGCATCCATTGAGGTGCTTTCTTTCGTCGTAAGATACGACGCTGACGTCCTCCATTATCATCTGGAAAATGATGCACCGGTAGCAACAACCAAATTTCCGACTCTATCAATAATAAAATCCGCCATGATTGCGTGCAAAAACACAGAACAACGCACTGGAAACTCGCCACAGGCCTATGGCTGCACAGCGTTGAAACAATGCACGACGCATGCGTGGTGGCCTGTACAGCATGACCTCGCTCCCATGTGCAGCTTTTACCGACTCGCTCTGCGTGCACTCTGTCCGCACTGGACTTATCGTCTCGGTGAAAAGTGACCAGGTAACTTTTCGTGGGCAGAAGTTGGCCGGTAAAAGTAACCTCTGGACTCGGCTGTCCGACCTGGACTTGAAATGGGGAAAGTTCCAATCGTCGCGGTAAGTTTTCCCAAATTAAGTCCAGTGCGGACAGGGCTTAGAGAGACGGCTGTACTGGCCGCGGCATCATAATTATGCGTTGCCTCCTCTCTTTCTTTCTTTTTCCGACAGGCGAGGAGAAAGGGCTGTGGCTCCACGTGGACGCGGCCTACGCGGGGACGGCCTTCCTGTGTCCCGAGTACCGGCCCTACCTGAAAGGCGTGGACAAGGCCGACACGTTCGCCTTCAACCCCAGCAAATGGATGATGGTCCACTTCGACTGCACGGCTCTGTGGTAGGCGCAACAAATCCCCCGCACGGCCTCACCGGGGCACGATTCCTTTTCCCGTACCGCATAAACGCTATGAGCCCATACGTCTGTGCACAAACAATATTACGGGGTGGCGGCAAGGGGGAGGGGAGGGGGCTACACCAGTTGAAGTTAAAGCTAGGGATAGGCTTTCTGCACAGCGAATACAACGTACATGAGCAATCTGAGTGACCTTAGACTCAATTCTTCATACTTTGTTTGTGCACAAACATATGGCCCCATAGCGTTTATGTGGTACGGAAAAATATCGCCACCGCCCCCCCCCCCATTTCCGGGACCCGAAAGTCATCCCGCACAATTCGGCTTCGGTCGGGCCGACCTTGGGGATTTGCATACCGGTAGTGAGAGACTGGAAGCGGTCACTTTAAAAAATAAAAATGGAAACCAATGGTTTTTGCCAATTTTTTTTACTAGGGCCTATGGTTGTATTAGAAATGTTGTAAGTTTGTTACAGTTGAATCATGGCGCACAATCCAATAGCTGAAGCTTACATGAATAAAACAATGGAAAGGAGACCAGAGTGCAAACTATTTGTGAAAATAACAGAGAAAAAATTGACTGGA
The DNA here is from genome assembly GCA_949987565.1 of Luidia sarsii. Lineage (NCBI taxonomy): Eukaryota > Metazoa > Echinodermata > Asteroidea > Paxillosida > Luidiidae > Luidia > Luidia sarsii. The sequence goes on along the minus strand of OX465106.1, from coordinate 13,936,686 downwards.
TAAAGACGCATTGGCACTCCTACCACCTGAGCTCTCCAGCCCTTAGGTAGTGGCCCTTCCAATTAATTGATCAACTTATGTTTGCCGGGGTGGGGCGCCAGTCAGAAGCATTTAGCCATTAACTGCCGTAAATCTCAAGGGGTCACATTTTCATTCAGACGCAAGCAACAGTTAATCATAAACCTGCCCTCATCAATAAGCTTTTCAATGACCAATCATATTATATGCCACTTTTAGATTTTCAACAAAGTTTGTCAAAATCTTGGTTGGATGATAGGCTGCCCAATCTTTTCTTTGTTTATCGTGCACTGTGATTAAAAACCCTTCGTGTGTTGTGTACCTGATTAGGTGGGACTTGGTTGACCGTCCCGAAATTGCCATTGCTTTTCCAGGGTGAAGGACAGAGAGGTAGTGGAGAACACGTTCTGCGTCAACCCACTATACCTTAAGCACGAGAAGCAGGGAATGGCCGTTGATTTTATGGTGAGCATTTGGCTGGCCTTCGGATGATAGTCAATGGACTGTCTCCCCTTGTCTACGTCACAGAAAAGAGCGCATACTCACTTCCAAAACGGGCGGCGGTGGATCGAGAATTTTTCGTTGTTTTTATCGCCATATTCACCGTTCAAAATGCGCACACTTTGTATCTCCGACATTATTGTCTGATCTCAAGTTACAAGCTGGCTTACCCATTGTTCTAAGTTAGACTCGGAGTGAACATCGCTCCAGATTTATTTGGTCGATTTTTCAATGGCGCTGGCATGACTGATCCAACGAGACGACGAGAATGCCGAGATGATCATTAACACTGAGGGTACACTAACAAGGCAGTCATCAGTGCAGAAGTACGATGCCTTTGATAAGTTTCCCCGGTCAGCCCCGGTTGGCTCTGACATCACTAGCCCCAACTTACCTTACGGACGTGACGGCAGGGTCACATGTCTACCCGGAAAAGCTACTTGAGCGCACCTAAAATGACCCATACACGGCCAACAGAGGGCGCCAGAGCGCAAGTTCATGTTGCAATTTTGGAAAACCGTGGCCAAAACAATAGTCGCAGCGGCGTAGCGATGTAAAGGCCCTTTTTCCCGGCTTAGGCGTCGGCTCCAGCTTTGTCTCAGTTATCCAAATGCTGAAATACAAGTTGGAGTTCTTGGTTGAAGTTGAAGCTTTGGATTCCTTTTCAAAACTCAGTAAAACATTTAAAAATGATGCCAAAGGCTTCCTGTTTTCATGCCTTATACTTGAAATCGATGAAAGAATCAGACAAAGCCGGAGCCTGAGCCTAAGCCGGGTTTTGGAAAAGGGCCAAAGTATTGGCGAAGTTGAGCGTATGCCAGTTGACGCTATGGCGCCCTCTGTTGCCCATCTGTGTTAAGTATCTGTGGTTTTGATGTACATACACTAGTACAAGAAAAAATCCGACTTTCCTTAAAATTAATGCGTGTATCAAGTGTGCATCACACGACAGAATTGATGTCACCATTCTGCGGGGTGTACGAGTTATTCATTTTGTACAGATGGAACTTATTGACGATTGCTGTTCGTCGCTTTCGTTTGTTGCCCCCAGAATTGGCAGATTCCCCTCAGTCGTCGCTTCCGCGCCATCAAACTGTGGTTTGTGATTCGCTCGTTCGGAATCAAAGGACTGCAAGAGCACGTGCGCAAGGTACGCGCGTATTGATTGTCTTTGAACTGAATTACAACATGCACTATTATGGTTTGGTGTGCAACTTATATGGGACCGATTTCATGGCGCTACTTTAGCACATCTGTGAACGATGAAAATTCTGTTTCGGTTAAAACCAGATTGCCATCCATATTTCATGTCACGCGTAATTGGTTCGACTTTAGTATTTATACACTTGGTACATATTGTAATTATAGGAGACCTTTTAAGCACTAACAGACCCTTTAAGGACTAATTACACGATATTCGGCTGGTAACCATGAGTTTACCAAGGATGTCTTTCAATACTTCAGTGAATTTTGGCGCCGTAATAGGCCTATGGTCGACCTATATAATTATACTGTAGCAACGAAATGTGAAGAGCGAACGAAATTTCAGAGCATGAAAAGTCTTCACTGGATCAAACAAGATTACCGGACATGTTTCACTTAATGCTGATGGCGTTCGTCCTGATGCGCATTATTACGTGGTAAGCGTAGATCTACCTATGTACAACTGTGAACAGCAATTTGATGTCTATCAAGCGAAGCATTGCCTGCTTAAAGACCCAATACAACATTGGGAAGATCGGAAAACATCGATGTCCACAGATTTCCTTCTAATTTACAGTTTGTAGATGGTCATGGTAGAATCCTCATGTTGAAATCTTACGGTCTGGGATGCTGTACTTCCCTAGAAATCCTCACTCAAACATAGAAAAATAGTTCATTACTCGCAAGTCATAAACTATCACTAGCATCACTAAAGAATGGTGCAAAAACCGTGACGATTTTTTACCTTTTTCGACTTTCTCAGATCACCATTTGAGCTCAAACCTTCGCAGGATTGCTTTTTGGGGATATTTAATGGTTTAAAACACAAACTGTGTTTGACCTTTACCAATGTTGTATAGGGCCTTAAAGCTCATGCTCATGCGGCTCTCTGAAATTTGCCCCTCATCTGGAAATCCACGCTCGATCAAACCAGGGGACAAATTGATACAGCTGTCCAAGCATCAAAGTTTGCTTCAGGGCAAACAAAGTCACTACACACGGAATCGCCTCACCGCACCCAGCAAAACTTTGTATCATGCTAAAGGAAAGAAAAGTGGAATCAAAGTCAAAAGCATTTGACACCACATCGCAATGCGGTTTGCAGTCCTGTCTACACACGCAGACATTTCCATGTTTCTATACACCTAAAGCAGGTCTATGGCATTCGCCCCAGGTTGCTTGCGGGCCAGAGTTCCGCGCGGCTTCCATGCTGCAGTATAGTCTATCTAGCCCATGCCAAAACCATGCTCTCGCGTGCGAACCAAAGTCCAGAACCCCCATGCTGCAGTCACAATCTGGAACAGACCGCCAGACAATACCGTTGCAGATGGCATGAGTAGACAAGGGCTCTGCGTAATATGTGACCCGGCACATCATAATGAGGAATAACCCCCACTTTTGAGATTTTGAGATTTTCTGAGGATGTGAAAGAGTGTACCATTAGCTTTCAAATGATATCAAAATTTCCTCCAATACATTAACTTTCCAAAAAATAGAAATAAAAAAGAAAATTGATTTTTAATCGAATTGAGAAGATACTTTGACCTTAGGCGTTGTTTACTCGAAAAGTGTTTTGGTGGGATATTCCTCATGTCGCGCGTTAAATATGCTTTCTTAAACTTCCCATCTCAATTAAGTGGCTCAGGGCAATGGGACAAAATTAATGCAAACCAATAAGTTTTAAGCATAAATTATGAATGTTTTGAGGAAAGTATTAGAAGCAGTGTCGACAAAAAAACCCGAAAGATGAACAAAAAACATACAGGGAAGAATTTTACAGTGCCACACAGCATTTTGAGTTATTTTAAGAATTTATTTTAACGTTTGGCTGCACTGGGACACCTTACTAAACACCACCGTCGAAAATAGGTCACGATGCTTACTGCGCGGTGCGCCGTGGACATCGACAAAACCGGGTAATCTTACGGAAGTGACAGGCTTGATCAACCTTCTCTATGATTATTCTAATAGTCTGTGGTGTGTAAAAAGTGACTGAGACCTCTTTTAGTGTGATACTTTCGTCCACATTGGTCAGCTTGAAGAAAAGTCCTTATATCGTCGAAAACCGGTAACTAGAGGATAAATCTGTGAACATTTTTGTTTTTCGATCTTACCAATGTTGTGTAGGGGCTTTAAGCTGCTGTGAACCATTGACTGCCATAACATTTTCGTGCATATTGTCTTGCATTTTGGACGCCTTTAAGACTATTGTGCGCTGTGACACATAAACAAAACAATCCGATGATTGAACGAGTTGATCGCAACAAGCATCGCGTGAAGATAACGTGGTTGGAAATCTCGTACTTAACCAAAGGAGGCCTTTCCACGCTGAGCAGGGTTTTCACACTTAAGGATGCAGCTGTGTGAGATCGGGCCCGGGTCACTTCGCTCATTACGCAACGAATGCAATTGGAGCCCACGCTGCAGCATCCATTCAAGTTTACCCCCAACACCCTCCTCACTTCTTTTTTTTTCGTTTTCACCAGGGCGTGCGTCTGGCGAAATACTTCGAGTCCTTGATCCGCACAGACCCCATCTTCGAAATCCCCGTCGAGTGCAACCTCAGCTTGGTTGTGTTCAGACTGAAGGTGAGTGCATGGCCACTTTTTGAAAGAGGAGGGTGACCGTTGTAAACACAAAGATCGAGTCTCAGGGCCGAGTCAGCTTGAGATTTAACACTGCACTAAAAAAAAGAAGAAGAAATTTTCGCCATGGCTTTTCTTGAATCACTTTATTAGTAATAATTGGCCTACTCGCACAGTGTATCAAATAACAGAGTCGAGTACACCGTTGAGATATAAATCATTTTGATCTATCCGTGCAGCCAAATACCTCAATACGAGTCTGTAAAGAAAAAACCGCCAGCAGTCAGTCGTAACGTGCATGGGCGTCGGGAAATGTGTGGTTTTTTTTTTTTGGTTTTTTTTCAATCATGATCACAAGTTACCCAAGTCGATTCCTAGTCAGTATAGGTCCGTGTCTGAGTCGGATGCTATCGTGACTCGAGTCCGAGTCCGACCATCAGAGCCACGCAAAATCAGACTCGAAAATCAGACCCGGCCGCTTGCTGGTTGACTCACAGGGCAAGAACTTCCTGACGGAGGAGCTGCTGCGACGGCTGAACGCCACCGGCAAACTGTACGTGGTGCCGGCCGCCATCAACGGCCAGTACGTCATCCGCTTCACGGTGACGTCGCTGAACACCACGGAGGAGGACATCATGCGCGACTGGCGGCTGGTCTGCAGCCTGGGCAAGGCCGTCATGCGCTGCCTGAGCCCCCTGCGACGCCGCCTGGCCTCCTGGCCCGAGGCGGCGGCCTTCGAGGCCCGGCCCGACGTCTACATGGCCCTCTACACCGAGTCCAAGATGGCCGCCCTGTCCATCCCCGAGGGCGACGGCTGCCCGGTCGACGCCGAGACCGGCGGCGCCGAGAGCCAGCGGATCAGCCCCGGCCGCTACCGGCCGCGCAAGCCGCTGGGCCCCGCGGGCCCGGACAGCCCGGGCTCGTCGCCCGACTCGGACGACCGGAGCGACAACGGACGAGGAGGAGGAGGAGGAGGTGGACGAGGTGAAGGGCGTCGCCTGCGGAACGGCGGCGGCCCGATGACCAACGGCCACTCCCTCGACGAGGTCCACGGCGACGACGACAACGAGGTGTTTTGGCACATCACCAAGGCCGGGCTCACCCCGGGGGGCTCCATGCCGCAGCTGAACGGGCTGTCGGCCGGCTGCGCCAAACGCGGGGTCGTCAACAATAACACCAGCACCAGCACCAGCAGTGGCGGAGGCAAGGAAGGGCGCCACCTCGACAGCACCAACGGCGTGGACGACAAGCCGGCCCAAGCCTCGGTGGCCAGCAGAGGGCGCTTTGGCGCCCTCAGCGTTGCCAAGGAGAGCACCTACACTGGCGTGGTCAACATCTGTCACTGCTCCGCTAAACCCGACATCGCCATCACCAACCAGAAGTAGAGAGCAATACAATACAGTGTCTCGGTATCCGCATTTTAGTGTGTTCTAGATGGTACAAAACAGTAAAGAAACGAATATGCATGTCAAATAAAAATATATTGGATTGATAATCATGTATGCGTTTTGACGGTGACAGCCAAGAATTATCCCTATTCATACTAATCAAGCTACAGTTACACGGGTTAATGGGAACACATACTAACACAGCATCGAGTTAAACACCAGAAAAAAAATCGAAGCAATTCTTCGTTATAACAGCCCAAATGCAACCTCTATCTGACGGTGAATTGGTATTTTTTTTGTTTCTAGAGCGTGTACGTCGATTGTAACGAAGTTGTGTAGTCTGCAGAGCACAAAATGAATGCATTAGTCACTTTACGGATAGTTTTTAGCTTATTGAAATTTATTAAAATCTCTATCACAGATAAGTCCCATGCTAGCTGCTAGCACCACTTGGAAGGTGTTACAGTGGCAGGTTTGGCGTATTATAAGGTGTGGTTTTGGTAGTGTTAGAAAGATATTTGTAATGGCATTCCAAAGGGGATGTACAGTTGGGCCTACGTTTTCAAAAGCTTAATCCCATCGTGGAGCTACTTATAGCTCCATGATCCTATGTGCGTCAGCTTGCCAAATAAACTGCCCATGTTTGAACGTGCAACACCATTAGGACGAACCATCTTAGTTGGTATACCAGCTGCCTCAACTCCCTGTATCCGTGCATGGGCAACCTCATTCGAATCCCGGGGTTAGGCACCAGGTCACCAATCGAGCTCGAGTCGTAGGAAGATGGCTCGGGACCTCTGGGACTGCGTTCAGACAGCAACTCATGTGGGGCTTCGGGTGAATAGAATCTTAACTCGGAACCCTGCATGTAATAGTATATAGGTCTATAGTTGCACTGTGAAACAAAACAACTCCAATGTTAAACAGCAGCTTTGGCAAAATCGTGCGGCCTCGCAGTTAGTCTCGGTCCGGACTGTTGTCGGGAATAGTTCGATTTTGTGACTGACTGTGCCCAACGGATTTCTATAGATGGCCTTTTCTCGATCGACAATGTCGGCAGCTGCATGATTTCGAGCGCCCTTAGTCAAAATGACGGAGGAAGTTTTGCCAACCACCGTGTGGGCGAGACGGGTATAGGGAATATCTCGGTTGTGCGGGGCGGGGGGTTGTGATTCAGGTTTCGGCGGTTCAAATCATTTCTTTTACCCGTTGATCGGTTCCCCCGTTTACATGAATTCACCTTCGAAGAAAGCTTTGTTTCATCTCTGAAGTGTTTCAACAATATACGGGTCGCTGTAACTCTAGTTAAGGCAGAGACATTTCTGTAACTTCTTTTTTTTTTCTCTCTTGTTAGTTAAAAATGTTGGTTAAGTTAGAGAATTATATTACCTTGACTGAGGTGTAGGGGAATAATATATGGTTGTGAGGTAACTCACAGGGGTGCGTTTAAACTTTTAGAAAATATATATCATTAAAGTAATGTTGGTGACCGGTTTAAGTATACTAATGCTAGAAAAACAAAATAATGGTAGGAAAAAATGATTGATTTGATATTAATGAATGTTTGCGACTGTCTACCAGTTATGCAGAAGGTGTGTAAAGATACGGTCGCGTTAGTCTAACTAAAGCATGATACCAACATAAGGCTAACATTAAAAGACTATAACCAGTCGGAAAGAGTGCGTACGCTTTCGTAGCATCAGGATGCACTTAGACTATCCCCTTCGTTGCACAAGGCGAAGTAGTTGCTGCTGCGAAAGCTCATGCCCTATGTTCAACTGGCTGGTCATTTAATTGTCAACTGTCATTCCCCAATTACACAGCGTATTCACTGGGCAAAATAGACAATCCCTGTCGTTTTCGTGCTTATATTTTACTTCTCGTGTGTGAACAGTGCAGGTATATATTATGTGGGGGGAAATGGAACAAATCACACTGATATAATTATAGACTTATGATATACAGTTAATGAATAGATATAAATGATCGATAAGCCTACACGTGGAGATTATTGAAACAATTGCAGTGGTGAAATCGTCGTATTCTGATATTTTAACGTACACGGTAGCCAGGTGGTATAGTATGTATGCTCTTATATAATGATATCCATGTGTGTGGTGTACAAGCAATGGTGGTAGGCCTCGGAGTATATATTGTCATTGGATGGATATGAATTAATACCAAATGCATATCATGTGTGGTTCAGTGACTTGTTTGGCATTTCTTCTTCGTGTGAAAACTGTTTTGATACACATTATCAATATTATTGAATACAGGAAAAAACAGCATACGGCTGATTAATTATGGGGTAAGAAAGTCAAGAACAAACGCTACGTTTACACTACTTGATCCCGCAACGGAGGAACAGATCCTGCGGTCGCGATCAGCGAGCGGGATCTCCAAATTGCTTTGCCGACCTTTCAAATTATTTGAAGTTTCCAAGTCATGTTTCCTTTCCTTTACTATACAATTATATTCATTAGGTCTTAGTCCCCATCTTCCTATTCCACCTTTTACAGTTAACTGAGCCCCCTTTTTACGCACCACTCGTGTATTTTCATGATATGCCCTTAATGCACTGGCCAGCTGCGTCCTCAGTCAATTCCGAATGCTGGCCAGTCCCTGAGAATAGACTGGTGCCTCGTAAGTGGCCCACGGTCCTGTCCTCCTGCCGTCACAAGCAACACTCGGACCGATCTTCATAACGCGTGCAACCCGGCATGGGCCGCGTATATTTTTTTTACACCGCAGCCATGGGTTTATTCGTGCAAATCCGCGCTTGAAAAGAGACCACATGCAGTGCTGCGTTACGAGATCAGTCAGTTGGGATTTCTTGAGCAGGGGCGGAATGTGACTGGCTGTTAGCGTAGCTGCAGTTTGACACAAACGTGTAAGATGTCTTGTTAATTGCAAATTTCTAGCTGCTGTTAATAATGTTCAGCTGCACTGGGTGATCTTGTAACGCAGGGCTAGTCTCTTTTCAAGCGCTGATTTGCACGAATACAGCGTCAAACCCATGGCTGTGGTGTAAAAAAAAAAAAAACACGCGTACGGGCCGCAGGAGATCGAGACTGCAGAGTGAGTATCCATCACCGGAGGCCAATTGCGCAGGGGCGGTTTCACGTGTGTGCCATTTTTTATGTGGTTTTCATATTGTGTTTTGTAAATGTGTTTTCTTAATGTATTTTCCTAACGTGCTTCTGTATTGTATAGTGATATCATTTCAATGGAATTTATGGGTTTTTTTCTTAGAGTGATATACAAAAATGTTGCAAACTGCTTACTGACTAATATTACCGAAATAAAAATCTCAAAATTTAGCGGGCCTGACGTTTCGATCCTAGCAGGACCTTTCTCAAAGGCAGAGAAAGGTCCTTTGAGAAAGGTCCTGCTAGGATCGAAACGTCAGGCCCACTAAATTTTGAGATGTGTTTTCTTGTTTACGATTGCATCAAGGAAAACAAATTTCACATTTTTTATGTGACGAATAGATGTGACGAAAAGTCGCGATCCATAACTATGATCACCTAGCCAACACAAACTTCTCTATTTGTCTCATGCTAAGCACCGAATAGTGGAATGCAAATCAAGAACAGTTGACATCACTTTGCAATGTGGTGTGTAATCCTGTTTACACGAGGGAGAGTTCTCAAGCCCAGTAGCAGGTTCTCAGACTTAGGCTGCTGTGTAATATTGAATGCTGGTCTGAACAGAGGTCTCGTGTTCAAGTCCCGGTCCAGTCAAATTGCCTTTGCCAAAATGATACATTTCTGATACAAATGTGTCAAGTTGAACCCCCCCCCTACAAAAAAAAAAATTAAAAATAAAACGTATATACTTTCCCTGGTTTACAAACAAAATAATGGGACATTCGTACATTGCATGCGTTCACCATGCTCCGGCTTCAGGAATCTATTTGTGTCACGGCGTCGGTGTGTCATTGCAAAAACACCTTTCCTTTGTGAAGATCAAAATTTATTGCACCGCTTGAACCAGGGATTTCACAATTTGAAAGGTCTTTACATTCACGTGCATATGTTTATAATGCTCTTTAAGTCTTGAATATCAATATTATTGACTGCTCACCCTGACACTAGACCAATAATTATAGGCCTATTAATAGCCCCGGCTCTGTGTGTGACGTAACGGAGGGAATTATAATGTGTTGAAATATATTATGACTCATGCTTACAAAAAAAATAGGCCTTCAAATGTGCTTTCGTTGGTCGATATAATTGGTCGATATGTGACCCGGCACAGCTTAATGGGCACAGCATAATGATAATGATAATGGGCACAGCATAATGGCACACCATAATGATAATGGGCACAGCATAATGGCATAATGGCATAATGGCATAATGACAGCATAATGATAATGGGCACAGCATAATGACATAATGGCATAATGGCATAATGACAGCATAATGATAAGGGCACAGCATAATGGGCACAGCATAATGAGGAATAACCCACACTTTTGAGATTTTGAGATTTTCTAATGATGTGAAAGAATATACCATTAGCTTTCAAATTATATCAAAATTATTTCCGTGTGAACTTAGTTGTGAATAGTACAAGGGGACTTCGCTCGTTCATTTGGTACCAGACACAATATAGCAGCGCCATTCTAACTCCTCGAAAGCGGCCATTCAAAATGGCAGGAACTTGACATTTTCATGAAAACAGTACACAAACACCCCACCGAAATCCTCGTTTTTTCAACATTTAGAGACGGCTTTCGGAAAAATCCTTTGGACATAATATCCTCCAATACATTAACTTTCCGAAAATACAACAAAAATAAACATTAATTTTTGTATCGAATTGAGAAGATACTTTGACAGGCGTTGTTTACTCGAAAAGTGTTTTGGTGGGATATTCCTCATGTCGCTGTGCCGGGTCACATATTATATGAATCATATCATTACAAAACGATCATTAGGAACTCAAGCAGCAGCACGTTCCATTCATGATCAGACTCAGGCCTCGTCCAATACCTCACCACAGTGAACAGAGGTCATTGGGCGCGAATCTTCTTATCGGAAAAATCCCATAGACAAAGCACAGGTTTTTTTCAGAGGGCACTTTTGCCATTGAACACACTTGGATTTTTTTCAAACTTGGCAAATGCATAGAGCCCTTGCTGAAGTTGTGCACAGTTGTCTTTAAAACTTCATGACGTCACCACGTGTCATATGACAGCGCTTTAAAAGGGGCAAATTTCGAACTCCGTTTTAAGCAAAATGCAATTTGGTTTTGTTCCAATTTTTCACTATATCTAAGTTGGGAAAAGGTGTATCCAAAAATTGCCCTCATTTGGTCTTGACGTCATCTCATGAATATTAATGAGGTCATGAACTTTTAAGATTGTAACATTTAATTGAGCATATTTGGCCAACGGAATAAGATTTTTTATATCTATTGGGGATGTAGTTTAGAAACACCCTTCGGGGCCAAAATGCCATGACGCAATCGAGACGTCATCAAAAACACATATTTGCTCAATCTACTATCAATCTACTTGAAATTTGGTGGGCATTTAGCTATTGGGCTAGTCATTCTAAATCCTGAGTTTGGAAGCAATTGACCATTGTTCAGAATTATTATGATTTTTTGAAAAATATAATGAAGTCCCATACAATTTTTGCACAAAATATGCACGTGCGTTTTGGGGTAGGAACGGAGGGTAATGGTTCGAACCCCGTTGATGACATTTGTTTTTTTGTTTTTTTCTTTAAGAGAACCAGATGCGGAAAAGCGTTATGTTCTGTTTGCCAACAGACATAAATCTCTAGTTTTTATTATTATTTATACAAAACCCAATCCCGCCAACTACGCTCAAGAATGACAAACAGCGCTGGGGGGAATTCAAAAATCTCACAAAAACAAAATACAACAGGCAAAGAGCACGCACAGCAACATTAATAGGACTTAAGAAAAAGATGGCTAGAAATGTGCTGGGGAAATCTAAACTGTAATACATGAAGCCGTGGACTATGTCTGGCCAATCAAGAAATGATGTACAGCCTCCTTAAAACTCTGAGCCCCCTCCTTTGAGGGCTGCCCAATGATATCAGGGGGAAGCCTATTCCAGATGTTGACAGCGACTGGCCAAAAAACTCCTGTCATAGTCCAGCAGAGTCTGGGCTCTTCTTGCATCAGGAGGAAGAGGGTGCTGTAGAGAGAAAAGATGCACTGCAACAGAAGAACGTAGTGCTTTTCAACGGTTGTTAGGAATTACAGCTCGTGCAGGAAGAAGACTTCTCAGAGGTGAAGGGCATGAACCCAAATGCATTTTATAGATGCAGGCTACGGCACTAATTATACGCCGGTGACAAAGGGGTTGAATATTATAATTTTTATGCAAGTGAATCGGTCTCCAAAGGGAAATTGTACTAGGTTGTATAGGTCTCCACAAGGTTTTCACGTACCTGGTTTTTGGAAATAACACAAAAACGGGAAATTTGTGATGGGTAAATAAAAGTATTGTATGGGAGCCTTGTCCTACTAGTCGATGTTGGCTAGTACGTATAATACGGCTGCGTGCACGCCCGTGATCGTACACATGTACGCACCCATGCCTGAATAATGATCGTATCCTTATGGAGTCTTGGCTTTGTTCTCATGCTCTAACGCAACCGAGTGAGAAGCAATATGTTTTGAAAGTGCTCCCGTTTCAACCACATCCACTACACATCCTGGGTAGACATTTGGACCGTACTGGGCACTAGACACTCATTCACCCCGACTGCTGTGTATATGGGATGGCAGCAGCGTAGCCTACGTGTTTGCAGCTCCCCAACGTCAACAGGCCCTTCAACGTCAACATGCTCCAGTAGCTGCCTAAAAAAAAATTGTCGGACAGTGCGGACCAAGCGCTGTGCGTGCGGCACGCGCCGGGTACTACCTGACCAAAGTAATAGAGGACTAGCTAGGGGAGCATGTTGACGTCGAAGAGCGTGTTGACACCGAGAGGCTGCACATACGTGCCCGTGTGCAGCTTGGATCGGGCGCGGTAGTGCAGTGTCGTACGTGTTTGCTAGTGCTTGAAGTCTCGTGGAGGTCATCGCCCTCCAATGAGCCCTACAAATCAAATTCAACATATTTTTTCTACAAATCAACTTATATATTTTTTTTAAGTTTAAAGGTCAGCTGAAGACCGAAAAATTTAAAATCCAGATTTGGCATTTGATGTGTTCATTGTTCCATTTTATTAGGCATATCCAAGATCAAAATGTCATTTTTTGTGATTCGGGCTTATTGGAAGTGTGTTTAAATTAATAAGAATTATGCCCGCAGTTACTGAGGACGCTCTTTTTCACGTCATGGGGGAAAAACTGGGGGTTTTTTCTCTCTCCGCGAACTAAAATATAGGCCGTTTTGCGCTTACATATTATAGGGGTAGTTTCCTGACGCCTTCCGTGAGTAATGTACTTTTCTTGAGCGCTGTGCCGGTCTTCGGTGGGTTTTTTCGCGAAAAAAAAAACGTGAACAAGTGGCTGGTCTATAAGACGTCTTTTTCTTCATAATCCAATGAACTATCAGTCGATAACAAGGACCCAGATTCTGAAAATAGTTTTCCGATGGCAACAGACGGGAACACGGTGCAAAACCATACATAATCAGCGCAATCGGTGAGTCTCCGCGAAGGAAAGCTTCTAAATTCAATTCAATTCAATTCAATTTATTCATTTTTCACTTATTCATAATTCCAATAAAGGATACCAGTACACAATGGTGTGGATTAATTCCTGTTAGGATAAGTGGAGGAGGTCTCCAAAAACCAATGCTTATTTGCGGAGACCCCCTGGCTTTGAAGACCTTTTTATGGTTTATGCAGTCTAACTAATCAATTCATTAATCAGTTACTCATTTTATAGATATATGGCCTTAGATACAAATACAGATAACCGAAATACAGATAAGGGTTACAGTACGATATATATATAGGTAGAACATAATAGATGCAAATAAGTTATGAAATACTTAGATATTTTCTTAAATGACGTAGTTTTAGTTTTCTTTTAAATACGTTAATACTATGCGGTTTTTTTAGGGAACTGCACAGGGTTTTCCAAAATTTTGGCCCCTGGAATGTAATATTGTTTAGCGATTTGGAGAGGCGAACAAGAGGGACATGGAAATCCTCAGACTGTCTAGTTAGACGGGAATGAATCTGACTGTTGAATTGAAACATAACTTTAAAAGGAATTCGGTAAACCATTGAAAACATAGTGATGCATGAATTGACCAATACTTGCATTTGGAGCAAGTAAATATCATGAACTTTAAGACACGGTGGTGGTGAAACAATGGATTGGAAGGGGTGCAGTAGTGAACCCCATGTACAGTTCGTATAATGGGCACTGGACCGCTGGCACACATTGACGGGTCGGATTATTTCGGTCGTGTCGGTATGATTTTTGACGTCCAAATGCGACTTATTTGGCGTCCAAATGCGACTAGAATCGTCCGGGGGGAAAACACACGTTTATTCCATTGCTGCAATCTTCAGCAACGAATGCTGAAGACATGAGAACGATTTTTTTCTCTAAATTTACTCATGAAAACGTGCCCTGACTGTTCGTATTATTAATTCGTGGAACCCTTCCACGGCATGAACCATGGGTCATGAACCGGGTTTTCCATGACGTCACCGAGGATGGTCTCCAAGGGGGCGTGGCTGCTCCGACTTTCAAACATAATTGATTATTTGTCTACCCTTTTTCCCAAAGTGCAAGATAAGTTCAAAGTGCATGAATGTATTCGGCTGGCACCACAGTATTATTTGAAAGAACACAGACAAGGAATTTCGAAGTCCATTGCAGTTGACCTTGCATGGAATTGAAAACGTGCATCCACGTTGCATCACCCCCGAGCTGCAGTCTAGCCAGGTTTACAACAATTGGTTGTTTGCATCTGAATGAAAACGGTGGGGGAGTGCGGGATTCGTGGAAGGTTACAATGCTTCTGACTGGTGCCCCACCCGGCAAAGACTAGTTGACTATTTGGGAGGGGATTTATTTTTTCAAAGACGCGTGAGAGATCTCGCGGGAACACTGGAAGTTCACGACTGTGGACTGTGGACGAACAAGGGCGTCAACCGGTTCTGAAAAGTGGGGTCATTTGCGAGGGAACAAAGAGACAAATATTATTCGGCAGAACTCGCAGAGCGAGCGAGCGAAGGGGTTGCCCCCTCCCACGGTAGGGAGAATTTGGCACTTCGTGCTTGTGTAATCAAACGAAGTGACCAAGGCAAAACTTGCGAGGCGAGCGAGCGAGGGGGTTGCCCCTCCCAAGGTAAGGAGAATTTGGCACTTCGTGCTTGTGTAATTAAACGAAGTGAGCAAGGCAGAACTCGTGAATTGAACTAGCGAGGGGGTTGCCCCCTCCTACGGTAGGGAGAATTTGGCACTTTGTACTTGGTGTATTATGGTCTTCGTGCGCCTAACAAAAGGTGAATTGTTAAATACAGTTCATACGGTTCTATTTTCCCATATCTGTCTTTTTCCTGTCTTACATCTGACACCAAAACGTGTAAAGGGGAAGATGATAATTATATTTATGATTTACCCCCTACACACTTTTGAAATGTTCCCCGCCTATCGACGTCCATATAGAACCGAGTTGTCCGCTCCAGTGAGTCTGAATTAGGCCTAAAGAATGGGAATTCAACCCGCATCGGGCTGCATCGATCATATTTAAATGAATTAAGCTATGACGTCGAACTTAGCTATTGAACCTCAGTCTTGCTTGTGTAATCTGCTGCCCACTGCCACTGCGTAACGTAACAGAATCCCACAGTGAAAGTGAAACTCGCGAAGATCACCCGTATAGCAGCTGCCGTCTGGAAATTGTAACTGTAAGTTTGGACAAATCCTGATATCATTTCCACGATTATTGTTACTTTAGTAAAAAAAAAAAAAAGGGGGAGAAAAGGTTGAAATAGTCATATCATAGTGCCGAGAGGAGGGTCAATGCCAGGAGAAAGCCTTTTTTACTGACTGACGATACTGACTGACGGTGTGTATACGATGGAGGAGTCCGTATCTTGCGGGCAGCTCGCGCCCGATCCCATAGAGCCTCCTCGTCGCAGTTAATTAGTTGGTGTCAAATTATGTTTTCATCATTCTGGACAAGATTCGATGCTGCTCCAGCCGGAAGATCGACCGCAGGGCCTAACCCCCATTGAAAAGAAAGCACCGCAACAGCCTCTTTCAAATCTGTGAATACCAGCGAACTTGGCAAATCGCGCCTCCCGCACTCAGACTAGTTAGCCAGCTACCAAGCCGCGCGGGTTCCATCGGGGAATCGGGGCGCGGCCGCCTGTCATGTACATGTACATGTACTGTACATGTATTGTAGTTTGTACGTACTGTACAAGCCTTGCTACTAGATGGCGGCTAGGACAAGATGAGATGTACACGGATCGCAGACCGCACCGCTGCCATAAACCACCACACACAACAATCTGTGTGCGTATACATGTGTACGAGCCTGTACGCAGCTGCCCTGGTCGCCCTCTAGTATCAAGGCTTGTACGTACAAGGTGATATACAAAAATGTTGCAAACTGCTTACTGACTAAAATTACCAAAATGTAAATTTATCTTAAAATTTAGTGGGCCTGACATTTCGATCCTAGCAGGACCGTTCTCAAAGGCACTCTGCCTTTGAGAAAGGTCCTGCGAGGATCGAAACGTCAGGCCCACTAAATTTTAAAACTTGTACGTACAAATTACAATACATGTACATGTACTGTACACATGTACATGTGTACATGACAGGCCGCGCCCCGATTCCCCGATGGAACGGGAAGCACTATCTGGGCTCCAGCCGGATAGGTCATGAATAATTCAACAAAGTGACTTAGAAGTGAAGTGAATATCTTAATATGTACATGTACATGTACACTGTACATTGTGCAGTACATGTTCATTATTCATAACGTCATAAAGTTGAATTATTCATGACCTACCCGGCTGGAGCCCTGATAGTGCTTCCCGTTTTGCCAGGATCTCTGCCCGGAGCCGTACTGTACCGGAGAGACTGCCTTGGACAAGGCTACCATGGCACAAGTAGGCCTACGCAGCTGCGTACGGCCGGCCGCATTATACATGATACGCAAGGTCTGTTGGATAAAAAATTAACCAATCAAATACGTGGGTTTTCCCATAATGAATATGCACGACCACTCATTTCGGCGCAAGCTCTATCACAGCAAGAGCGGCTTTGGGAGTGTACTGTGCACAGAGACTATCTTTACCGTTACATTCAAGCCCAGGCCGCGCACAGGAGCTGCCCACAAGAAACTGGTTTTTGACGGGTTGGTACCATTTCGGAAACTGTATTAATCATGACTAGATCTACCGGCGGCTTGAGGGAGGCGTAGAATTAGAAGGGGTAGTCGTACCACCGCTTAGCGGTCTGTGAAGGAGGAGAAGTGGATAATTTCACAAAGCCTTTCTCTGCTGTACGTGGATAACATTTGTTTGCTATAGGGAGTTGCATAGTGGTGACTTGTGGTATGTACATGTACATGTAATAATTAATACCCGATATGTACGGTATGTTATTCCTTCATAGATTGTATCTGTGTGGGAATGTATCAAATTGGGATCTTGCTCAGAAGCCTCCTTGGTAGAACTTGCGTGGTCGTTTCTCTACTTCCGATTTTTAGAGATTCCCGTTGCTACCATTTTTTTCGGGGAATCGCGGGGCACGGCCCCGTTGTGTACCGCGCGCTGCCTCTCCGTCCTGACGGTAGGCCTATGCATGCCATGCCAGCGAGGGACTCTTCTTATCAGGCTTGTATCCGGCCCCCACCCAGTATTCGACACATGCCGACTGTTCGACCTCCGACGAGCACGGCCATCACGGCGTGAGGCCAGCCATCGCGGTTATCTCACACTGAGTTCCTTGTGTAGTAACACGAACGATGACAGTAATAACTTAACAGTCGACATCAATGGTTTAAATTTTTAAAACCTGACTTAAGTTATTATAGGCACGCTAGTATACAGCATAGTTATACAGTACTTCAGCGTCATGGTGTACAAAACAGTCTTGCAAAATGCCTGCTTATCGCTCCTTCGATCAATTGGGACTTCAATTTCAACATTTGGTCAACGATACTGGTCCATCTGATTCAAAAAAGAAACATACTTGTTCACAACAAGAAAAAGCAATAAACTCGCGTTGATTTTGGACTCTCCCGGGGGTCAGTTTTGAAAACACAGCCATGCATTATCATAATGAGAGGCAGGTGACCGCAAACTCGACATAATCCCTCGCCAACCTCCTAGACTGCGTTTACACTGGATCCCGCGAGGAGGATCAGATCCCGCGAGGGCGATCAAAGGGCGATCAAAGGGCGATCAACGCAAGTGTAAACGCTCGCGCGATCAGGATCAGATCCCGGGATCTGATCCACCTCTCGGGAAGGATCAGATCCGGGTCTGATCCCGCGTGCGGGATCAACATGCAAGTGTAAACGCAACGCGGGATCTGATCCTGCGGTTTTCAGCGACCACATCCGGCCCATGCCTGGAAAAATGCGCGAAAACGAGCATCTTGCGTGTACGTGTGCAGTACATGTACATGTACGTTGTACAGTGTACATGTACGTATGTACATGTACATGTACACACAATGTACACGTACACGTACATGTACATGTACTGTACACTCGGCAAACAATCTGTCGAACTTTACGCTGGTAACCGATACTAGACAGGGTCGTGTGTGTGTGTGGTCGTGTGGGTGGGGGGGGGGGGTGAGAAACTGGTATCCGCATACAGCACGGTAGCTGCAAAATGGCGACGGACACAGTGCGCGGACGGCTGTGGACCGATGAAGAATTGAAGTTATTTTTAGATATCTGGGCCAGTGAGGAAATATTAACGAAATTGGACGGTACCACCAGAAACACAGCGGTGTTCAACAATGTACGTGTGCACGTGCATGTGTGCAGTACATGTACAGTACATGTACATGTACATGTACATGTACATGTACACATGTATGCATAGAGGTTGTACCGTTGCAGAGTCCATCGGATTTCGCGCGTCATGGCCGGGCTGACGTTCTACTGCGCATGACTACTGACTTATGTGGATAACCTTTGGAGAGCGCTTCCGCTGCTCCACGCGCGATCAACGCGGGATCAGGATCCAGTGTAAACGCGGCACTGGATCAGATCCTCCGTGACCGCAGGATCTGATCCTCCTCGCGGGATCAAGTGTAAACGCAGTGCTACTTGTTGTGTTGTAAATTGAATGGCTTGAGTAACTAACGATAATAAGATTGTGCACAAGCCGTTTACGCTTTAGATATAGGCTTCCCTTCGGTCATGTTTCTCGTACTCGTTATATTTGTCACGCAGCATCTACAAACAAGTGTTTGACCCTAGTTTCTTGGGTGAAAACTCTTTCGAGTTTTGTCAGGCCATGGTCGGACGGAGACGATCAACCTGAGCCCCAACCTGATCCTTTGATTCGTATAAGGGCCCTTAATTTGAGAGTCTTCGCCGTTCTGTGTCCCCATTGAAACGTGTTTGTTTTGCCGAGTCAAGCTTCATACGTCTGACTGCAAATATTCCTCCCCTGCATGGTTAGTATACATCCACGAATGATCCATGATACATCCTGGATAATTACCCTGACCTCTAAAACTGAAGCCCATTCTTAGTCAACACACTCCTAATTCCTCCTTGGTCAACAGTCCAAAATAGCCAAAAACTAGTATCAAGGACGTTTGGTCGGGTTTATAATATAGCCTTGGTTGTTGTGGCCTATTGTATGGGTAAAACACAACCACTTCTGTCCACAGTGGTTTATGTTCAATATACTGTACAGTACATATGTATTATGTATACCATCAGTATTTCTTATAGCCTTGGTCGTTGTGGCCTATTGTATGGGTAAAACACAACCACATCTGTCCACAGTGGTTTATGTTCAATATACTGTACAGTACATTATGTATTATGTACCATCAGTATTTCAGGTGGTACAGGAGAACCATTTTTTTTCACCGGGTTGGTGTAGGGCCTATACCAACATTTTTAGGACGATTTACGTACAATCATTTTTTTGAGGGGGGGGGGGTACTGGCCAGCCTTGATTTCTCCTGGTTGTTGTAGGGCCTATACTGTACCAACATTTGTAAGACCCCCACAATCAGCGGTTCAGATGCGAGACCATCCAGACTGCAGAGACAGACAGGCAGTTGACACAACTTATAACTTGCTGATGACCATGGACAAAGTTTTTTTTTCTTCTGACGATTGTATGAACATAGATGAAGAGTTGCATGGTAACCCGTACCTGGGTGAGGCCGCAACTTGTTCATGAGTCGGGTAAATATGCGTGCCAGCGAAGTCACCGGTCGGCTGGGAAATCGAGGGTCTTGGCCTTGCAAGTGTGCTGATCAGTTATAGTGCACAAATGCACATGTATATACTGTACATGTACCTGTGGCTCCCAGAAACGACCATACTGTAACTGAAGTCCTGCTGTCACTGCTTTGCACAGCAGGCTTGCGCGGCAGGCGAGGGAACTCGTTCGGCAGGCGAGTGCAAGTGAAGCGAGCGATGTAATGCATCGCCATTACGTTTTGAGGCCCCTTTGTTCCTTCACGCGAATCAAACAGTACACCTTCCCGAAACTAATTTGATACACTGGCTAATTATTATACACATGCTAGTATTTACCACTACAGACTAACAGCAGCTTGGTCTTTACAATATCATCGTAATTTAATGATCGTGGGTTTTGCAGAGTCGTTTTGCACATTTACTACGGTCATGTGCAAAAATTCTGCAAACTGCTATACTGACTAAAACGATAAAAAAATAGGAGGGCCTGACGTTTCGATCCCAGCAGGACCTTTCTCAAAGGTCCTTGAGAAAAGTCCTGCTGGGATCGAAATGTCAGGCCCTCCTAATTGTTTTGACATTTATAATTTAAATACATTAAGTTTCTGATTCCCTTCCCAATCATGAAGAATGTCAACCACACACGAACTGTTCTCTACTGACCTCAAAATACACTGTAAAATAATTGTTAGGGTCAACTGCCATGCATTTTGGAATTCATTTTATTGGTTCAAATAATACTGTGGTGTCAGTAAAATACAATCATACATTCCCCCCCCCCCGAATTTTAAACTTTGGGCAAGAGTGTAAACAAATTACAATTAGTTTGAGAGGGGGAGCAGCCACGCCCCCGTAGATGAGAGGACAACCCTGTCAATAACTCTTGTCGGGGAAGTGTCACATTGTACGTTCGTATAAAATACAAACAGCCATTGCACCTTTTTTTTTCATGGGAATAGATTTAAGAAGTAAATAATATACAAATTCGTTGACATACCAGCACGATCCATTGCTGAAGATTGCTTCGACGAACTTAATCAACGTGCATTGATTCCCTTGCAAAGAATCCTGCCAAGCAGAAAGAGCTGTAGCGCTGGGGTTGGGTTTTTTTTGTGTGGCGTTTTTTTGAAAGCGCTTAATTGGTGCACGCAGGCCGGCCACTCCGAGAGGAAACAATGTGCCCAGCGGCCTTGGTTGAACACAGATTGTGAAATGGGGGTTCTCTCTCTCCGAGAATTGGTATTTGTTCAGGCGCCCGTCTATTGTCCGCCTTTTGGGGCGAGAAGCCTTAGAGCGGCACGGGGAGGCTGTAAAGTTGTCGTATTGAAGGACACTGTTTGCATACAGCAAGCGCTCAACATACTGCATCTTGTTCAGACGTAATCTGTTTGTGTCCTTTTAGGTGACTCTACTTAGCGTTTGTTCGCCGCAAATCCGAAAGTCTGCGATGGCCACCCTGCGTCTGTACACGGTTGCTCTCCTGCTCGCCTTCACCGGTAAGTGGTATATGGTTGCCTTGCGGAACGCAGTAACGTGTTCCCGCGAATTGCATGTATTGAAATTACCAAGGGAAATGAGGATACGGAGCCTGACCCCAGCCCCAAATCCCGCCCCAAACAAACTCCAAATCCTGACCAAAACCCCGAATCCTGACCTAAACCACGACCAAAACCCCAAATCCCGACCCAAACCCCGACACAAACTCCAAATCCCAACCCATACACCGAATCCTGACCTTAACCCCGACCCAAACCCCGACCCAAACTCTGACCCAAACTCTCCCGACCCATACACCGAATCCTGACCTAAACCCCGACCAAAACGCCAAATCCCGATCCAAACTCCAAATCCTGACCTTAACCACAAATCCTCACCCAAACCCTGACCCAAACTCCAAATCCCGACCCAAACTCCAAATCCCGACCCAAACTCCAAATCCCGACCCAAACTCCAAATCGCGACCCAAACTCCAAATCCCGATCCAAACTCCAAATCCCGACCCAAACTCCAAATCCCGACCAAACTCCAAATCCCGACTCAAACTCCAAATCCCGACCAAACTCCAAATCCCGACCCAAACTCCAAATCCCGACCCAAACCCCGATCCAAACCCAAAACCCGATCCAAACCCAAAACCCCGATCCAAACCCAAAACCCCGATCGAATCCTGACCCAAACCCCACATCCCGACCCAAAGTTACCCCCGATCGAATCCCGGCACAAACCCCAAACCCAAAAACCCAAACCGCAAATTCCAAACACATATAGCCCCAAACCCATAACCCCAAATCCATAACCCCGAATCCATTACCTCAAACCCATAACCCAAAACCTAGTATAATCCATAACCCCAAACCCAGAAGCCCAAACCCATAACCCATAACCCATATCCCCGGCCACAACCGCGGTCCCCGGTCCCGGCCCCTATCCCCGGCCTTCACCCCCGGCCCCAACCCTGGTCCCCGGCCCCAACCCTGGTCCCCGGCCTTCATCCCCGGCCCCAACACTGCTGCCAGTCCCGGTTTGTTTCGTGGTCAAAGGGAAAGGTGTGCCATTTAGGTATCATAGAAATCGTTTCAATAGCAAAGCTATCCAGCCCTCCCTGCGGAGACTTGGGTTTTTGTGTGGGGTCATTCCTATCGGTGTTTTCATGGGCTGCGCCAGTCAGAAGCATTGAACCATTAACTGCCGTTATCGCCATGGGTAAAATGCAGACAAGAATCAGACACAAACTCGGCCACAGCAGGACTCAACTTTATCAACAGAATAAGGAGGACCGTGAGTGTTGATGGGCATCGCTACCGCTGTGAGGGCATCGCCACCTGTGAGCGCACAGTGAATATTCATAGGCGCCGTGCCTTGTCCGTTGTCTTCGTGCGATCTGGAGACGGATCTCCTCGAAAAACCACCCAAATTGTATTCCCTTTGGCGGGTGTTATATGGCTTTCGTGGGTAAAGACCGGGCTAATACACTTGGATGCATCGAGGACGAGGTAGACTTGTATTTAAGTTACAAACTATTGAGTCCCATCTTTCGAGTCTGGTCGATTGACTAGTCACAAAGGTCGAGTCTCGACCCAGCCACGTCGAGTTTCGAGTCGGCCTGTCGAGCCTCTAGTCACAAAGGCCGAGTCTGGAGTCAGCCAGGTCGAGTGACTAATCCAAAGGTCGAGCCTCGAGTCAGCCTGATAAAGTGACTAGTCACAAAGATCTAGTCTGGAGTCGGCCAGGGTGAATCACTAGCCACAAAGGTCGAGTCTTGAGTCAGCCAGGTCGAATCACTAGCCACAAAGGTCGGTTCTCTAGTCGACCTGGTCGAGTGACTAGTCAGTCGCAAAGGTCGAGTCTCGAGTCAGCCAGGGTGAATCACTAGCCACAAAGGTCTAGTCTGGCGTCAGCCAGGTCGAATCACTAGCCACAAAGGTCGGTTCTCTAGTCGACCTGGTCGAGTGACTAGTCAGTCGCAAAGGTCGAGTTTCGAGTCAGCCAGGTCGAGTGACTAATCCAAATGTCGAGTCTCGAGTCAGCCTAATGAAGTGACTAGTCACAAAGATCTAGCCTGAAGTCGGCCAGGTTGAGACACTAGTCACAAAGATCGAGCCTCGAGTCCGACTCACGACTTACCAGTCACCTTTAAACGTGAATTTTAGTATAAAGATAAGTGTGCCCGCAGTGTTTTTCGTGTATTCTTAGTCACAAAATAATATGAATTTCATTTCATTTGTTTCAAATGCAGGTGGCATTATGGGGCTTGAGTGCTACTTGTGCACGTACAACGACTATGCGCCCGATCCTAGCGGTGCGGGCTGCAAGGACCCCTTCAGTAGCACCAACGTGGAGACCCACACCTGTCCCTCTGGGCTGTACTCATGCGCGGTGAGTACCTTCGTGTATCTTGCATTGCTTAACCGGGCCCGGGGTGTTGCTTCGTTCAACCCATAATTAACCCATGGAAAATACAGGACCACCGAACGAACGCTGTATTTCTGCAGCTCACCATAATTATACGCGGGCCGTGCTAAGATGAGCTCCAGTCCTAGCTATAGGCCTACCATTTGTCCATGTTCGTCGAGTATGGGTTGCTCTTTACTTGACGTATAACATTACCGCTGTTTAGTCATTGTGGTCATGGCTTTGCCAGATATCGACTGCTTAAAAGCTCTCTGCCGCCCGAAGTGGTGATCACAGTACTGGGTTCCTCCTGGGTTCCTCGAATGGGCTCGCAACTCCGCTCAAGACCAAACACTTCCAAGCTCTGCGCTCATGTCTGGCCACGGTCTGACAGCGTTCCTGTAGCCCACCTGTTATAGGCTTGATCAGCCATTGCAGGACGCGCCCCCCCCTAACATTCGCTGCCGAAGGTCAGAGAAAAACGAGACCCTGTCGGACTCGACTGCTTAGACATCATCATTCTGGTCAATTGACCGATCAATTGCTTAGCCCGAACCTTACAAGAAACCCAAATTCACCACTGACACTCAAAATGGTAGGGCTATAAAATAGCAGTCCATAGAGTCATATAGTCATAGAGTTCCATTGTGAAAATAAATTTAGTGTAAAGTTTTGAAGAAAAAAACCCGCAAACTCATTTTCTATCATTCCTAGCCCCATCAAATTACTTGTAAGGTGATACCACCTTTTTTTTGTTTATCGTGTGTGCCTTGGACCTTTTTTTTATTGGGATGAAGGAAGAGTGAAAGTGCGAACATGGGATATATTAATTATTGAGGGTTTTTGTCCTCCTGGACTTATAATTAGAAGGGGGAAAAATGAATTTGAAAAACCACAACCCAGGCAGCTCGGGCGAGATTCGAACCGACCACTAGGCTGTCTTCTGGTGCTGATGTAGTAACCACTTGACCGCCGTGCCTGTCGAGGTCGTGTGGTGGAGTCGAACTGGTAAAGACATTATGTCAAACAAACCAAGGAAACACTGAAAACCTGCTGTAGCCAGGTTTGCAACCGGATGAAGAGGGCCGCGATGATGAGCCCCAGCTATTGGTTGGCTCCCCCCCCCCCACACCCCGGCAAAGACTAGTCAACAATTTGGGAAGGCCACCATTTATAAGGGCTGAACAGCTCAGATGGTAAGAGCGCCGGTAGGCAAAATCAGAGGTCGCGGAGGGTGTAGTCCCAGTCCATTCAAACTGATTGTTTGCCATTTTTCAAATTCTGTAAAGATATAATTTGTAACCCGGCACATCATTATGAAGAATAACCCCCACTTTTGAGATTCTGAGATTTTCTAATAATGTGAAAGAGTGTATCATTAGCTTTCAAATAATATCAAATTTTCCTCCAATACATAAACTTTCCGAAAATAAAAAAAAAAATAAAAAATTGATTTTTAATCGAATTGAGAAGATACTTTGACTTTAGGCGTTGTTTACTCGAAAAGTGTTTTGGTGGGATATTCCTCATGTCCCTGTGCCGGGTCACATTTATGCGTTATCGTACTGAGCACGGACCGTGATTATCTTGCAGAAATCGGTTGACGGGCAAGGCACCACAGCCAGGGTGTGCTTTCCGACGTCCCAGTGCCTATCGAGTAGCGGCTGCGTCTCCGGCAACGGGGCCACCGTCTGCTGCTGCAACGGGAACCTGTGCAACGGTGCCGGGACCGCCAGAGGCCGCCCCGTCCTTGCCCTGGGTCTGGCCGCTCTTGCACTGGCTGCTCGGCTGCTCACCCTGTAGAAGCGAAGAGGAAGGCGATGCCACCGGCCGTGCAGTCAGACCTTTACTAGAGACCTGGCCCCGCACCACCACGACAACGTTACTCATATTTCGCATGAATGGGTGGGTTTTGCATGCACTGGCAAAGTTCCAATGTTAATAGGGACCACATTGACACCTCGGCATCGACTATTAGTTACACATTCAGTACCAGTAATCAAATCGGGACTCCTATGCCCACTTTTAGCTAGAACGAGCCTCTACAATAGTATCGAGATCACTACCAGAAACACGAAAATGATAGAGGGGGTGGCGTCAAGATCATTGTCTAACTTTTCTCGAAAGCATACCTTTGGCTTCCAAGAAGATCCGGCAAGGATTGAAACTTCAGGCTCTCTATTTCGATATTTTTGTGTTAATAGATGCTTTATCATACATAAGTCCGTACGCAGTTTGGCACATCACATTACTTTGATGCGCTATGACGTTATACTGTAGACGCTTTTATCGGTAGAGATTCTCATCATACGAAGAGGAGTTTGGTGGTGGGCGTGTACAGTGCTTGCACGCGTTTATCCGTGCGCCAAGAATATAGCGTCTGTAATGGAAATAATGTAGCCCGTTCACTGCAGGACAAGCTCCAGCATTTTCAGAACACCAGTCTGGGTTGTGCGTTGTTGTTCGTATGGCAACGTGAATTTTGGCGTCGCTTGCTGGCCATTTTACTGATAGACCGTAACGACATCTGACGGGTCAGCTGCGGGTGGTCTGCTGGAGGTCGACTTCGTCTTGGAGTGAACGAACTGCAATAGTGAACTCTTTGTTTTAAACTCAGAAATATACAGCAATTCCAAAGGGAAGTAAACTGGAATAAAAAATTTGTAGTTTTCGACGTCCATGGCTGCTGCAAACTATGGCCGTTTGGCTTATGCTCGGGCCTAGCCCATGCTTCGTTCACATTTTTTTTCTTGCCCATTTCAATGTTCGGCCCCAGTTTCTTAGTGAATATACCGAAATTATGTTTTATAAAATAGGCCTGGCGTTCTCACCCCAGAAAGACCTTCTCCAAAAATATTCTTCCTTTGCGAAAGTATTCAAAACGATATACTCTATATTTCTTTTTTCTGTCAAGACTAAGCAGTTTGCATCAGTTGTGTACGTGATAATGTTGTTGCTGAAAATGTTGCTTAACTAGTATTGCTTCATGTACTAAAGTGGCTGTGTTTAGAGGTCTTCCTTGAAAACTCAGATTTTTCGTAGATATTAACATGATTACTTTGATATGCATACACGACGAGCTTCATAGTCTAAAAGATAACAGACAGTCTTTCAAAATGTGATGCAAGCACCAGATTTGGCACGTATAGGCCACGGCGTAGACATTACTCTGTAAACAAGAAAATCACGGGCCGCGCAAAAATCAAGATGGCTGCCCGTTTCCAAGATGGCTGCCATATCTAGGGCTGGCATATTTTGTTTTGTGAATGGTGTGATGAGTGATGAGTGTTCGCATAATTGTAAAAAGTGAGGGAATGTTTGTATTGGCTATCGTGCGACATCTCAGGGTCACCAATGCCCTAGTGCTTTATCTGTATATCATCAACTCAATTTGACAGTATACATGTTGATTCTTTTTGAGGTGAAAAGTATACTTTGTTTACAACAATAAGTTGGTTGTTTGCATTTGAATGAAAAGCTGGGTATGATATACAGCACTTACTTTTTGAATGCTTCTGGCTGATGCCGGTTCAAATCCTGGTACCGGTCCAGTCAAAGTTTTCTTTGCCATTCTTCAGAATTGTTTAGAAAGGTTTCCATTTAGTTGTATGTGTAGATACTTGTTGATTAATCAATGAACGAGTTGTGTCTTTTTGCTATGTTTTGGTCTGGGACGGTCACTGTTGGATTTGTAGCGTGGGCATGCACAGAGCAATGTACGTCAAGGCCGCCGCACACGAGAGATATATCTGCTGAGCTAAAAGTCTCTCGCGGCCGTTAGCTCAGCGCGTATAGCTCACGGACTACGGTCAACTACGTGGCCTCTCGAAGCCGCGTGAGACCACTCTCTGTCCTGTTTGATTTTGGAAACCACGTGAACAGGGCATGCCCTTTCATTGGTCAGTTGTCTTCTTCTTCTTTCTTTTTTTTTTTGGGGGGGGGGAACTAAGCATGTAGCCGAAGTCGACGCACACGGTGAGGGTTTTTTTTTCACACGAGAGGCGAACAGTATCAAACGGGTTATAGATTTGGTCTCACGGCTCTCCTCACACTGGCAGAAATCTCACCAAATGCTGACCGCACACGGTGAGCTACCCGCACGGCCTGAAGAGACTTAGTTTTGCTCAGCAGATATGACCGTAGCCGTATCTCTCGTATGCGACGGCCTTTGCACGGAACCAACGTGTAAAGGGAAAGGCCAAAACCAGCTTGGTATCCGGCGGGCATATGAACTCCCCCGCTTTCGAAGTTCCCTTTTCTCGATTGCTCTAGAGAGACAGCTAGTCCGCGAGCCAGAAATGCAAGCTCTCCTCAACCTGCGGGGGCCCTTTTTTCCAAAATATCCGATTTAGGCTTCGGCTCCGGCTTTGTCTCTGTTATTCAAAAGCCTGAACACACAGGTTGGGGTTCTTTGTTGAAGTTGAAGCTTAGGATTTTTTTTCTTTCAAAACGCAGTGTATAAAACATTCAGAAATGAAGCCAAAGTCCTCCCATTTTCATGTCTTTTGTACTTGAAAATGGATGAAAGAACCAGAGGCATAGCCGGACCCTGAGACTAAGCCGGGTTTCGGACAAGGGCCCCAAAAGTGGTGGGGGGTCAATCTGAGGATGCTGAATCTAAATCTGTTCGTTGCGGGCGCGTAACATTGCTCGATTAGAAGCCGCTACAAGAGGACTGGAATGCCGTTATTGTCCTTTTTCTGGTCAAAAACTACTTGGGTTTTGTGAGCGTGTGCGAGCCCCAAGCGCTTTCCAATTTGGCACAAATAATCTATGCAACAGCTCGACCATGAAAGCAAACTGAAGCTGACCTGTGCGTGTGAAGGGCGTACATTCGAGGTTTTTTAGAAGTAAATGTTTCTCCGAGCCTTTCTACATCTTTGTATTAGTGGTTGTGTATACTAATGTTGTAACGCCATACTTTTTAGACTAAAAATGTACACAAATGAAATATAATATTATGGAGTAATGGATAATGGGTAATCTGAATAATAAATAGAGGACTGCTTCCTTGATGCACATGTTCGTGTACCGTTTGTCAGTATTTGTGTATTCATGGAACCCCCATTTTATGGGGTAGGCCTACCATTTTTACCCCCCCCCCCTCCCCTCTATGTGATATTTACACTTTGTTCCAGTACTTAAATCTCAAGTAATGAATGAATTCTCCTTTCTTTCACGAGTTTGGTAGACATAAGACTGAGAGCACCACATTCGTATGAGTTCAACGGAGATTCGTTTTCAATTCAATGAGGGTTTGCCCTGCTCGACGTAATAAGCACTGAGTGCTCAGTGATTTGCCCGATGCCTGCTGAAAACATTTTAGGCAGCTCGGGCGACATTCGACCCCGCGACGAGATTCGAATCAGCGACTCCCGCTAGCGGGAGTCGCGGGTTCGAATCCCGCCCGAGCTGCCTGATTTTTTTTATCAGGCCTCTGGCAAATCACTGAGCACTCAGTGCTTATTACGTCGACCAGGGCAAACCCTCATTGAATTACATTCTCCTCGACGCAAACATCATGTTATGTATCTGTATAGGATTCATTTTCATCTACCTCTTTATTCCAGGAAGAACATTCGAAGGGCATTGTGGTATTAGTTTGTCTAGGGCTGCTACCTCAGGCTCTGACCGTTGGTCTGCCATTTCCGATCGTGAGTACTGTGCAATTATACAGCGATCCAGTGGGCCACGCCCCTTGACAACGCTCGATTTAAGGTCCGACAAATTGCCGCCATCTTGTCCGACATAACGTTTTAAAATGTTGTATTCTTTACTACACACTTTTCGTTGTGTTTATTTTTGTTTCGTATGTACTGTTGTACCTGGCAATTCCTTTGCGAATCCGAGTTTTATCATTCCTTAACCATGGTCACGCTGTAGTTTTTAATGTAATTCTGACTCTCGATACCCTGGCAAGATAGGCCCCTACATCTTTGGCCTTTTCCAAAACCAAAGTCCAAGTTTCCTAGCTAAAATTGGTAAAAAGGATACTGCCCTGTGTACCTTCTGTAAAGCAGAGAATGAAACACTCATTCATATATTTTGCAAGTGCGAAATATCGTCTAGGTTTTGGTCCCGTGTGACGGACTGTTTTTGATTACTGTTGTTCTTCTTGGTTTTCTGCTTTATCTGTTAAATTGAAAAATCGTTTGCAAGTCACTCAAAATAAGGTAGTTCGGTTTATATTAAGCATGGACTCTCGATCCCATATTGGCCAAGAGGAACTTGACAAACTGGGTTTTTTGAGTGTTAAAGATCGAGTCACCCAACTTAAGCTAAATCACGTGTATAAGATTTTCTATCATGCGGCTCCGGATTATATATGTCGTAATTTTACTAAAGTTTCCGATTAGCACAACCATTCTACTAGAGGCAGTACGACAAATTTCGTTGTTCCCAGAATTAAAGGGCCAGAGTGCAATAGTTTTTTCTATACCGCAATTTCAGAATGGAACTTACTCTCCAATAATGTTAAATATTCTGTTAATTTCTCTCAGTTTAAAAACGCAGTCAAAAGGCATCTCTCCTCCCAGGCTAATTTTTAAAGTGTATAATATGAATATTTTTTGGTTTTGTTTTATGGTATTTTATGTGGTAATGTAATATAGTGTATTTGTTTGTACAAAGGTCCTCGATGGAAATAAGCCAATATGGTTTTTTCGAGCTATCCCCGGCTTGTATTTGTTTCTTTGTCGAATGTTTTTACTGTTTGGTATTTTTGTTATTTGTACATTATGCCGAAATAAAATGAAATGAAATGAAATGAAGAGGCGTTGGATGTTAACTTTCACTTAGACGATATGGCTATTCTATTCGGTATGTGTAAAAAATCATGGAGTGCTCTAAACCTGGTCCTTTTACTATGTCGCTTTCATATTTATAAGATGAAGATGATGTATAGCAAACCTTCCCTTACACTGTTAAAAAAAGATGTAAAACAATACTATGTTAAAGAAAAGTATATTTCATCAACAAATGGTTGGATTGCTAGATTTAATGGCAAATGGGACACCTTTGAATCACTGTGTCAAAATGAAACTTAGGACTAAGGACTGGTAAGCGAAAAGGTTCTTAAGTAATTTGTGTAATAAAAATATGATGTTGCTGATTAAATAAAACATTCCTCCGTGGGAAAAAAAAAAGTCCAACGGAGAGAAGTGCTTTCGGTGGTTGCTGCGTGCATGCGGTGGACGCGCACGGCGTGTGGGCGATCGTGATACGTTGTGTGCATGTGCGCGGTTGCATGGCATGCTGGGCCTTTGCTATGGTGGGCGTGGCTGCTGGAGCGGTGTATTGACCACGATTCAGACGAAATTGTTGGTCAAAATAATCAAGTGGTACAATTTTTGCTTGTTAATTAAAGGGAAATTTCACCCCCGAATTCGTTACTTTTTAATCATTATAAAAGAATATCTTCAAGCATGTACAATAGACCCGTCTTCGATGACGTCACGGTTTTGTTTATCGGCCATCTTGGATTACACACATGAGCACGTCACCGCCGTTACTAAGTCAGGTGTGCATACAAACAACTCCACATGCACGGCGGCAAGTTTTGAACTCGTCGTAGTTGTACTACTACTACAGAACTGTTACTTTTTACTAGTATTAATTACTAGTGTCATGGAGGAATCTCTTTGTATTCCTCCGTGGTTGCGCTGACTTTAGCTGTGGAAGCAGGGGGATCTTGATAAGATTTTTTTTATCGTTTAGTCCTACCCGCTGTACTGACAAGAGAAGGTGACGCAACTCGTACACTTTCGCTAAAAAGACGGACGAAATGGTTGTCGCGGTTAATTGTGTACGGATCTATTCCAGCAATAAAGCCGAGAATGTCATCATACCGGGCCTTGGAATTCCCATCGAGAGAACTGTGATAAGCCGACCGTGAAGCATTCGAATTCCCTATGATGACTAACGTTACGTTAAACGAACACAAACGTGCGAACGAAAGCGTATGTGTGTACTCCAAGATGGCGGATCTCGCTGTTTCTAGTAGCAATTGACGTCAGTAAGACCGGTCTATAGGCTGGATTATAGTTTTCCTGTGTTTTGCTATATGACAATAATACTAATGAAAGGGTTGTTCATCGCGGTGGTGTAGACAATTAGAAGGGTGATCAAAGTCACGCGATGTGTCGTTGCTAGAAGCGACGTTTCGGTTGCTAACTGCTAACCTTCATCAGGCAACTGAAGAAAGAGCGCTGCGGCGTCCGTTTATATCCGCTCCGTCGGTTCCTGTGTGCCGGTTTGCGGACGTCGTAGTGGTGACCGTGCCGTTTGGCGCGCGGCTCTGGCGTCCTCCAGCGGGCCTGCCTGTGGTGGGCCGGCGGTCGTGGCGACGGATGGTGGGGAGCCAGAAACCGGGGATGTCAACACCGCTGTCTCGATTGATGTTATTATGTCGAAGTCGGATATGAATGGCCTCCTTGACGCGTCTGGTGTACCAATGCGGTTCGTGGTCGATACACCGCACATCGTCCCAATTGGGCCGGTGACCAGCTCCCCAAGCATGCTCAGCTACTGCAGATCTGTCCACACAGGAGAGTCTCACATCACGCTGATGCTCTTTGATCCTCTCTCCGATGGGCCTGCCGGTTTCGCCGATGTAGACCTGGTCGCACTCGCCACACGGGATCTCGTAGACAACACCTCCGCGTCTTCCTGGGGGGACAGGGTCCTTGGGATGGACGAGGTGGTTTCTCAGGGTGGTGGAGGAACGAAACACGGTACGGATACCGTGTCCCTCGAGAATTCTCCTCAATTGTCCGGAGACTCCGTCCATGAAGGGGAGTACAGCGAACGATTTGTACTCAACCCGCTCCGTATCGGCGTTCACCTTGGGTCTGGATGAACGACGGATGAAGGGGGTAGGGTACCCGTTCGCTGTTAGGGCAGCGTGCACATGACGTTTCTCTGAGGCCGTACATCGTGGTTTGGTCACCAACCGCGACGCACGGTCAAAGAGGCACTTGGCCACTCCGCGCTTAACAGACTCGGGATGGTGGGAGTCGTAAGCCAAGTACTGGTCAGTGTGCGTGGGCTTACGGTACACTGTTGTCGTTAGGCTGCCATCGGTCTCCCTGTGGACCAGAGTGTCCAGGAAGGCAATGGTGTTGTCTACCTCCAACTCGACAGTGAAGCGTATGGTGGGCCGGAGACTGTTCAGGTGGGAGAGCAGCTGGTCGGTCCGGTCAAGCGGTGCGATGACAAAGGTGTCATCAACGTATCGCTTCCATACTGAGGGGGAACATTCGGGAGGGCAACTCTGTAGCGCCTCCTCCTCAAATGCCTCCATGTACAGGTTAGCGATCACCGCGGAGACCGGACTGCCCATAGCCGCTCCATCCGTCTGCTCGTAGAAAGTCCCTTCGTGGAGGAAATAGGTAGACCGCAAGACGAACTCCAGTAGGGCGGTGATCTTGGCGGGGGAGAGGGAAGTTCGTTCCGACAGGTTCCTGTCTCCTTCCAGGCGCTGCAAAGCTACTCTACACGCGCCTTCGATTGGGACATTGGTAAACAGCGACGTGACATCGAAAGAAACCAATGTCTCGTGGCTGCCGATCCG
This sequence comes from Luidia sarsii, assembly GCA_949987565.1. Taxonomy (NCBI): domain Eukaryota; kingdom Metazoa; phylum Echinodermata; class Asteroidea; order Paxillosida; family Luidiidae; genus Luidia; species Luidia sarsii. Next base: position 13,903,150 of record OX465106.1, on the reverse strand, counting down.
TTGTTCGTGGAGGAACTCCGCGAAGGCCGTGGAGTTAGGCACCGTGTTGGACGTGTTCCCGACCAACGGAGCCAGGATCCCTGCCAGATGTTTGGACAGGCCGTAAGCAAAGGAACTCACGCAGGAGACGATGGGCCTCATCGGTGTACCCGGTTTGTGGATCTTAGGTAAACCGTACATCCTGGGTGGCTGCTTGCCGGAGGGGCGGAGCTTCCGATAGGTTCCATCATCAAGATCCCCGGCCCTGTTGAGCTCAAGTAGCCGGGACGTGATCTTCCTGCAGAGACGGTCGGTGGGGTCCTTTGCTAGCTTGCGGTAGGGGCCCGAGGTGATCAGATCGTCCATCTTGCTCCGGTAGGTTGTCGCGTCGAGGACCACACTAGCTCGGCCTTTGTCGGCCGGGAGGATCATGATGGAACGATCTCCCGCAGAGCCCTCAGGGCGACGCGCTGCTCCCGGCTGATGTTGCTCCTCGGTGGACGTGCTCTCCGCAGGGTCGCGTTCACCTCCCTGCGGACCAGGTCGGCTGCCTCGGGGTCAAGCCTCTTCACTGCCGCCTCCACCTTGGCCACGATTTCCGAAGCCGGAACGTGGTCAGGGGCGATGGCAAAGTTGAGGCCCTTCCCCAACAGCGACTCCTCAGTGGCGGATAGGGTTCTCGAGGAGAGGTTGAGAACCCACTTGGCTGTGTCCACAGATGATCCAGCAGAGCGTTGGCCAGAGGAGAGGCGTGTCTGTCCCTCGACCAGGTCCTGGAACTTGGCGAGCTGACGAGCCTTGCACTTCTCGAACTCATGGCGGCAACGGTTGTCGACTCTCTGAATCATCTGGGTACGGTCGGCGTCGGAAAGGGTAGAGTTGATCTGGGCCAAGGTGGAGTTCACCTCGGTCTGGATGGCTGTCTTCGTAGTTCGCGTCAGGTGGATCCTTTCCCGCATCAGGAATCGGAGAGAAGCTGTCTCTGCTACTTTCCGCTTCACCACCATAACGCTTCACTGTCGAGTTGGAGGTAGAACAACACCATTGCCTTCCTGGACACTCTGGTCCACAGGGAGACCGATGGCAGCCTAACGACAACAGTGTACCGTAAGCCCACGCACACTGACCAGTACTTGGCTTACGACTGCCACCATCCCGAGTCTGTTAAGCGCGGAGTGGCCAAGTGCCTCTTTGACCGTGCGTCGCGGTTGGTGACCAAACCACGATGTACGGCCTCAGAGAAACGTCATGTGCACGCTGCCCTAACAGCGAACGGGTACCCTACCCCCTTCATCCGTCGTTCATCCAGACCCAAGGTGAACGCCGATACGGAGCGGGTTGAGTACAAATCGTTCGCTGTACTCCCCTTCATGGACGGAGTCTCCGGACAATTGAGGAGAATTCTCGAGGGACACGGTATCCGTACCGTGTTTCGTTCCTCCACCACCCTGAGAAACCACCTCGTCCATCCCAAGGACCCTGTCCCCCCAGGAAGACGCGGAGGTGTTGTCTACGAGATCCCGTGTGGCGAGTGCGACCAGGTCTACATCGGCGAAACCGGCAGGCCCATCGGAGAGAGGATCAAAGAGCATCAGCGTGATGTGAGCCTCTCCTGTGTGGACAGATCTGCAGTAGCTGAGCATGCTTGGGGAGCTGGTCACCGGCCCAATTGGGACGATGTGCGGTGTATCGACCACGAACCGCATTGGTACACCAGACGCGTCAAGGAGGCCATTCATATCCGACTTCGACATAATAACATCAATCGAGACAGCGGTGTTGACATCCCCGGTTTCTGGCTCCCCACCATCCGTCGCCACGACCGCCGGCCCACCACAGGCAGGCCCGCTGGAGGACGCCAGAGCCGCGCGCCAAACGGCACGGTCACCACTACGACGTCCGCAAACCGGCACACAGGAACCGACGGAGCGGATATAAACGGACGCCGCAGCGCTCTTTCTTCAGTTGCCTGATGAAGGTTAGCAGTTAGCAACCGAAACGTCGCTTCTAGCAACGACACATCGCGTGACTTTGATCACCCTTCTAATTGACAATAATACTGTTTAGTAAACGTCTAACTATCTTCACCAAGCTGGACCAGCTAGGTGGCTAAGTGGTTGACACGTTTGCACTCTAGAAAGCAAGATACATGTACACGGGTTCGAATCCCGCCCGGGCAGTCTGGTGTTGTTGTTTTTCAAGCAGGCAAAAAAATAACAAATCTCTTATACCATGCGTGTCGAAAATGTCAAAACTTCAATGGAGTATGAATTATGTACTCCCCAACGCAACTCATAATAGGCCTATACGTCATCTATATCTGTGGTGAATTATGTTACATTAAAAACCTACGAACTGATATCACCCATTGGATCGACTGTCTGAGTACCGTAATTTCATGGAGATCCGATCCGTGTGTAAACTTGAGCCGTAGCCGATTTATTCGGACACGGTCTGACTTGGTTTGTGATGCCACTCTGTGGCGGCACCCTGCCATTTCGCCCGTGGATTTGCTAAACAGTAACTGGCGCCTATATATTGTTGTCTATGGGTGTGTCGTGCGAGTGTTACAATGCACTCTCATTCGGATTTATCAGTCCTAACAACACAACTAGGAAGCGACTTCTAAAAGCGAAGAGCAAAGCTCTTACGGCGTCGGACCAAAGATGTTGCTTTGCGTTTTAGATGCTCTTCATCTGGTTGGGCATTTTCTGACTACATAATACTTGATTCTTCATGAGATCAGCCTGTGTAGAAACAACAGAATCAAACTTAAGGTTAAGGTTATGCAGCAATGTATAAGCCATAGAGCTCTATAAATAAGCTAGAGTGCGCACTCCCCAATCAACGCACGGTACGAACCTGTGCCGACATGAAGGCGCATGCATCCGCCATTACGGTACCAAAGAGGGCAACTTCAGCTCGAAGTGCCCGGATGTCAGTAGCAATCGCGAGTAATATGAATGGGGAAAAGTATAGCCGAAAGATCGTAAATGCGGAAACTAAAATGTTATAGAAATGTTTTTTTTAGTAATGAAAGGCCATCAATACCTCAAGGGATTGGCGAATTTTAATGTTCTACTTTCTTTTGTAAAAATTGAGATTAGTTTGCTCCATAGAAATCCATGCATTTGCCCTCATTGGTAATGAAGTCACAGTCCCCTTGTCGGCACGCGTCACGCGATGAGTGCGCACTCTAGTTTATTTATAGAACTCTATATACGGTATAAGCGCACTACCTACTCCCTCAACTTCCAACGGATGTTCCTGCTTGAGGAATGACAACTATAATAGGAGAGAGAATCTCAAGGAGAGGTCCGTTCGCTGGCGTTGGTCAACGCTTTGAAGCTAGGCTTTGAGGCGGACCTCATGGCATACGACGAGCGGAAGGGAATGTACCCGAGAGACGCCATGACGCCTTTGCACGTCCTCTGTATTCGTTGAACGCCGTAGAAGGACGCCTTGGTCCGCCACGCCTGCACGGCGGCCTGCGAGTCGCGCGAGGTGGAGAAGACCCCGCCGGCGTTGTGGTCGGTGTTGAGGCGCAGCCAGTCCTCCACCTCGCCCGGCAGCTCCCAGCCCAGGAAGCCGTACAGCTCCCGGGCGACCCCCTGGGGATCTCCCGCCAGGTCCTCGTAGCGGACCAGCCTGTACTTGCCTCGGAGCCAGGCCGGCGGCGACCGACCGTAGGCCAGGTTGCGGCCCATGTGCTGGCACAGGTCCGCCGTCTCGTCGGCGTGCGCGCCCTTGCGGCGGATGAAGTCCCGATTCCGCTCGCCCGTGCGGCTCCTGGACTCCATCACCGCCCTCGGGTCCCGCACAAGGTGGAGCACCTTCAGTTCCGCCTCCTCCTCCTCCCCCGTCAGGAGGCCCTTCAGCTCGGCCAGGTCGTTCACTCGGATGGTCTTGAGCGCGACGTGGCTCTTCCTCCTGCAGACGTCCGAGGTGAGTCTCAGGCACTTGGGGTCGCAGTAGAACGGCCTGTGCGCACGTCTGCAGAGGGCGGCGTACATGGGAGGGCTCTTCCCCGACGTCCCATGTCGCGGCTGGCACGTGTTGACCGCCGAACTTTCCACCCTCCAGCCCGCCACCGGCTCCTGGTCCAGCTCGCAGCGCAGCGACGCCCGGAGAACCGAGCCGGCCGCCTCCTTGAACCCGTGGCTGCCCTTGAAGAGCGCCGTGAGCTGCTTGAGGGGCTCCATCAGGTAGAACGCCTCCGGGTTCTGCCGGAAGAGCTCGCCGAGGAAGGAGGAGCCGGACCGCTTCTGGGAGACCACGATGACGTGGGAGAGCCCCCTGGCGCGAGGGCCCTCATCTGGCGCGGCTCCCCTCTGACGGGCGTGCGATCTCCGTGCACCAGACGCGCTCCACGCGCTCGCGCGGGTGCCGAGCGTTTCCAATCGCGTTCTGCTGGTCTGACCAGCGTACCACCTTCCAGCCAAACCTTGACTGAGCGGCAACCAGGAGTCTCCCTTGGCAAGGTTTGGCTCTGTTCATTATAAGGGGAGGAGAAACAATACGTGAAAATTGACCGAACGTGTGCGGGGCTCTGAGAAAAGCTGATTTACCGGACGTATTTCCCTGTGTCGTCTTCAGAGAAGACAATTTAGCATCCTTTACTGATGGGCTTGAGCCACACACACAAAAGGAAATCACTCGCGAGCTACGATATAGATACTAGATCCTAGCATGACTTCACTTCTTCCAATGGCAATTCTCATATGCTTTGTATTTGATGAGATACTCACTTATCGTGATGTACATATACCCAGCATTGCCGATAATGAGCAAGGCCAGGCAGAGCTGACTAGTGGTGCATCTACGC
>OX465106.1:13860846-13895846 GCA_949987565.1 Luidia sarsii | reverse complement strand
CTTGTACTATTTACGACAAAGTTCACACGGAAATAAATTTGATATCATTTGAAAGATAATGGCATACTCTTTCACATCATTAGAAAATCTCAAAATCTAAAAAGTGGGGGTTATTTCTCATTATGCTGTGCCGGGTCACATATAGGCCTACCTTCAGTGACTATATCTCAACACAGCTACATGGAAGCATGATTCTCCGAAACGTGCGTCCTTGTGAATTACTCGTGGTTAGTCTGGTTTTAAGTCTGGATGGATGATTGGCAGGTTCTGCGGGTAGGTTGTTGTTACGCTTCGTCTCCCGACCCATTTCTTCAATTTGTTCAATTCAAAGCTCCTGCTAGGATTGAAACGTCAAGCCCTCCTATTTGTTTGATATTCGCTTTTTGGTCATTAGTCAGTAAGCAGTTTGCTATACCTTCTTGCATTATTACTTGTTACGATTACTTTAATAAGGTAATATAATAGATCTTAAAATTTAGTGGGCCTGACGTTTCGATCCTAGCAGGACCTTTCTCAAAGGCAGAGCCTTGGTAAAGACTAATTTGGGAAGGTCGCCATCTAAGGGCTGGGTAGCATAGATGGTAAGAATACTGGTATGCCAAACCAGATGTCGCGGGTTCAATTCCTGGTCCAGTCAAAGTTTTCCTTTACCATTAATACAAATGTAGATTGCTGCATGTAAGCCTAGCAACTACAAAAATTGTAAATTGTGACCCGGCACAACCATATGAAAAATATCCCACCAAAACACTTTTTGAGTAAACAACGCTGAAGTTAAAGTATCTTCACAATTCGATTACAAATCAATTTTCTTCTTTTGGTATTTTCGGAAATTTAAGTATTAGAGGATATTATATTTTGATATCATTTGAAAGCTAATGGTATACTATTTAACATCATTAGAAAACCTCAAAATCTCAAAAGTGGGGTTATTCCTCATTATGCTGTGCCGGGTCACAATTGGTCTTGTCAGATCTAAACGGCAGGCCCTCCAAATAGATTGTTGAGATTTCTAAAAGTGGTTAGACTGCTGGTACGTTAAGCCAGGAATCGCGGGTTCGTGCCCCAGTCCAGTCGTACGTTCTTTCCCACCTTTTCAAAGAGGAAGGGTTTTTTTTTTTTTGGGGGGGGGGGAGCTCCATGGCAGCTAGTTTAAAAACTTACCCTGTGTTCAGTGTGTTGGTATTGATTATTTCCGAGCATGCGATAGGGTTACATATCGGTGGCGCTGTGGTGAAGTTGACATGCTTTGAGGCCGGTTGAAAGCCGTTTCCAGGCTAGACCTATAATAGTCAGTCTGGTGAAAAACAATACAGAGTCTCAGCACCATTTTATTTAAATATGAACAGCTGATCGTATACCGTCGAAATCAGCACTTGGGCCGATACACATTACACACCAAGGAATACATTGTAGTTTTACGTTACTTCACAATACCGTATAACTTATAATCAATGGGGGTGGAGGTTCGTGACTTCCCATCCACTTGTATGAAGATACCGGCCTATAAGACGATCGTCTTTCAAAAGAGTTTCACCAAGCGGGAGTGAGGGGGGGGGGCGGTGAGAGAGTCCAAAGTTCTGTAGTAAAACATTCGGCAAGGGATGAAATATGACAGGGCTTCGGCCACAAACGCCTCTCTTACCTCGCTTTCGTCGAGCACCAGGCTGTGTGATCCAGGCGCTGCAACGACTGCCGTTGGGACGGCAGCTTGCACAGTCACGTACACCATTCTTTTGGTGTGTGCGTAGTGACCACACTTAAATTTGGGCCGGATCGATTCCGATCGATCACCCAGAGAGGGGAGACTCAGCAACATGTTTGAGAGCGATCGACGGACTACAGGTTGAAAAAAAGCCTCATTGCACATGTACAGTGTACATGTACTTAAACTAAGGCCCAATACAACATTGGGAAGACCGGAAAACATCGATAGCCACAGATGTCCTTTCTAATTTACACAGTTTGTAGATGGTCATGATGTAATCCCCATGTTGAAATCTTACGGCCTGGGATGCCGTACCTCCCTAGAAATCTTCACTCAAACATTGACAAATAGTTTATTACTCGCAAGTAATAAACTATTTCTTACACTACAGAATGATTCAAAAAACGTGACGGTTTATTACCTTTTCCTACTCTCTCAGATTACCATTTGAGCTAAAACCTTCGCAGGATTGCTTTTTGGTATGTTTAATGGTTTAACACACAAACTGTGGCAATCTTTTGACCTTTACCAGTGTTGTATTGGGCCTTTAAGAAGTTATACAAATGAATGGACGGGTTGGGGGACGCAGCCTTGGGAAATTATGTAAACAAAGTGCATCTCCCAAACTTTCTGTCCTGACTGGCGCTATCATTATTTTCATTAAACACGCATGCATTCTGTATACGAGGGAACGCGAATAATAATAATATTAATATAGACCTACGTACAAGAGCACAAACAATACGTTTGAATACGTGAAGAAGGAATATTACGAAGTCCCTAAAGGGACACGGCTATTATTCCATCACGTGTTCACGAGCTGTTGTGTACAACATATGTGATCCGGCACAGCGACATGAGGAATATCCCACCAAAACACTTTTCGAGTAAACAACGCCTGAAGTCAAAGTATCTTCTCAATTCGATTTAAAATTAATGTTAGTTTTGGGGGATTTTCGGAAAGTATTTGAGGATAATTATTATGTACAAAGGATTTTTTTCCGAAATCCGTCTCTAAAATGTTGAAAAAAAACCGAGGATTTCGGGGCAGTGTTTGTGTACTGCCTTTTTGAATGGCCGCTTTCGAGGAGTTAGACTGGTGCTGCTGTCTTGTGTCTGGTACCCAATGAACGAGCGAAGTCCCCTTGGCTTGTACTATTTACGACAAAGTTCACACGGAAATAAATTTGATATCATTTGGAAGATAATGGCATACTCTTTCACATCATTAGAAAATCTCAAAATCTAAAAAGTGAGGGTTATTTCTCATTATGCTGTGCCGGGTCACATAAATTATAGGCCTACCTTCAGTGACTATATCTCAACACAGCTGCATGGAAGTATGATTCTCCGAAACGTGCGTCCTTGTGAATTACTCGTGGTTAGTCTGGTTTTAAGTCTGGATGGATGATTGGCAGGTTCTGCTGGTAGGTTGTTGTTATGCTTCGTCTCCCGACCCATTTCTTCAATTTGTTCAATTCAAAGCTCCTGCTAGGATTGAAACGTCAAGCCCTCCTATTTATTTTGATATTCGCTTTTTGGTCATTAGTCAGTAAGCAGTTTGCTATACCTTCTTGCATTATTACTTGTTACTATTACTTTAATGAGGTAATATAATAGATCTTAAAATTTAGTGGGCCTGACGTTTCGATCCTAGCAGGACCTTTCTCAAAGGCAGAGCCTTTGCCTTTGTGAAAGGTCCTGCTAGGATCGAAACGTCAGGCCCACTGAATTTTAAGATTTACATTTTGGTAATTTTAGTCAGTAAGCAGTTTGCAACATTTTTGTATATCACGTAATATAATAGATTAAGATCTTATGGGGGAATGCACTCCAGTAACCATGACGCTCAGCAGCCCCGATACCTTTGTATGGTGTTAGGCGCCTAGAAGTCACTTGGCATCCATAACAGCAACTGCTCACGTGAATCAGCAATCTTTTCTTCCCTTCGGTTTTCATCACAATTCCACCGTAAAAGTAGCCCATTATATAGGTTGTGATTTTGAATATCGTGCGTACAAATATGCCCAGGGAGTCTCCTCCTGCCCACCCTTTCATGATACTGATAGCTTTCCCTGCGGGATAAAACACACGGTCTCCCGACGACTGGCAGAAGACGCACACTAATTCCGCGTCAGTTTGGCCCCTTAATTGCAATTGTGCGACTTGAATGAAGACCAACGCGATTTCTGCGGCTCGTAGGCAAGGGGCAAGTATAGACTAGTGGGCGAGTTGGTTACAGACGCGGAAATCGCGTTGGTACATGGTCTTCAATTAATTGGCCAACTTGACGCGTTAGTGGTACGGAAAAAAAATAATCGCCAGCCGTCCACCTTGTTCGACCTTTGACTTTAAAATGGTGCCAGGGCGGCAAACTCTCCACACAACTTATCCGGAAACACGTCAGCGAACTCTTATCATCGATAACCCCTCCCCTCTTGACCGCAATTTGAAAAAAAACACCAACTGTTTGTACAGCGACAAGTACGATCAGTCAGAGACACAATTATAGACAGACGCAGAGAAACCGAATATCTGCTCGTTATGTACAGCACATACCAGCTGTTTAATTCCTGAATACACATTGCAGATGCTATTATCTCAATGAGTGACTATAATATGTACCCAAAACAATTGAATAATGAACTGAGGTCAGCACTGACAGAAATGGAATTTACATATGTAGGGAAAAAATGTGAAATAGTCATAGAGCTCTATAAATATACTAAGAGTGCGCACTCATCGCGTGACGCGTGCCGACAGGGCGACTACGACACCATTACCAAAGAGGGCAAATGCATGGATCTCTATGGGGCAAACTAATCCCAATTTTTACAAAAGAATTTAGGACATCAATCCCTTGAGGTATTGATGGCCTTTCCTTTCATTACTCAAACCATTTCTATAACATTTAATTTCCGCATTCACAACCTTTCGGCTACACCTTTCCCCATTCATATTACGCGCGATTGCTACTGAGATCCGGGCACTTTGAGCTGAAGTTGCCCTCATTGGTAATGGCGGCCTGTCCATGTCGGCACACGTTCGTTCCGCGCGATGATAGGGGAGTGCGCATTCTAGTTTATTTATAGAACTAAAACAGGCAATGATAACTGATCACATATCAAATTTTGAGCCAACATAAGACTATAGAACCCGACGAAACGAAACAATGGTGAGTCTACTTCCTGTACACACACCAATAAAAATCAATTTAAACTGATAAGCCTTTGATCCTTATTCTGCTGTACCTATAGGTTTGCAACAAATTGCTGTCTGCAACTCTGCATCTGAATGAAAACAAAAACAAAAAACCGAGAGTCGTGATCTCTTGAGATCTATAAAAAATAGGCGGTTGAATGCTTCTGACTGGCGCCCCCAGCCCAGCAAAGATGGTTGACCATTAGGAACCGCCACCTAAGCCTTAGGGCTGGATACCCCTCATAAGGGTGTCAATAAGCATGGTCCATAACCAACTCGGCTCCGTGACCAACTTGGTCGCTAGCTCGCTATGGGAAGTTTAAATGTGCTCACAAAAATCCCATAAGGACCCAGTTGGTTACGGACCGAGTTGACCTGAAACCGCTCAGGCTGAAATTCTAGTCCAGCCTTTCCTTGACATAAGGAGACATATTCTGACATTCATGTTATCAATGGTACAACTTGTTTTCTTCAACTCAAAAGCAGTTGCAATGAAAACAACAAACACACACAAAGAAAGTATGGGACAATGCAAGATGTCAACCACCAGGTTGATGTCTTCCGAGTGACATCAACTGATTACTCGTTAATACCAATCACAGCATCGGTAACCGTGTCACTTTCTTCTGCTTACGACAACTGTTGTCAGTTCCCCTCTGGAAGCAGCTAGCAAATCAGTCTTCATCCACACTTCTTGGAATTTACAAAAATATCAATAACTCTAGCCAGCCTGGGAGTAACAGCTTGAATGTTACGGGGATGGAGTCACGAGAAATCATTTTAAATCAAAAGCTGACTAAATACTGTATAATCAACTGAAACCTATTTAACTTGTCAGGCCACTAATCCTAACCATAAGCCTACCCGAAACTTCAAAATACCACCACCATGCTTCATTTCCAAAACAGAGAGGGTCTGGCGTTTTTAGCCTAGCTCGACCTTTCTCAAAGGCCCAACGTCTTCCTCAAAGGCTGAGCGCCTTCCTCAAAGGCCCAACACCTTCCTCAAAAGCTGAGCACCTCCCTCAAAAGCCCAACGTCTCCCTCAAACGCAGAGTGCCTTCCTCAAAAGGCCCAACGTCTCCCTCAAAGGCAGAGCGCCTTCCTCAAAGGCCCAACACCTTCCTCAAAGGCTGAGCGCCTTCCTGAAAAGGCCCAACACCTTCCGCAAAGGCTGAGCGCCTCCCTTAAAGACTGAGCGCCTTCCTCAAAGGCCCAACGTTTTCCTCAAAAGCTGAGCGCCTTCCTTAAAGGTCGAACACCTTCCTCAAAGACTGAGCGCCTTCCTGAAAAGGCCCAACACCTTCCGCAAAGGCTGAGCGCCTCCCTTAAAGACTGAGCGCCTTCCTCAAAGGCCCAACGTTTTCCTCAAAAGCTGAGCGCCTTCCTTAAAGGTCGAACACCTTCCTCAAAGACTGAGCGCCTTCCTCAAAGGCCCAATGTCTTCCTCAAAGGCCCAACGTCTTCCTCAAAGGCCCAACGTCTTCCTCAAAGGCCCAACACCTTCCTCAAAGGCCCAACGTCTTCCTCAAAGGCTGAGCGCCTTCCTCAAAGGCCCAATGTCTTCCTCAAAGGCCCAACGTCTTCCTCAAAGGCCCAACGTCTTCCTCAAAGGCCCAACACCTTCCTCAAAGGCCCAACGTCTTCCTCAAAGGCTGAGCGCCTTCCTCAAAGGCCCAACGTCTTCCTCAAAGGCCCAACACCTTCCTCAAAGGCCCAACGTCTTCCTCAAAGGCTGAGCGACTACCTCAAAGGCCCAACGTCTTCCTCAAAGGCTGAGCGCCTTCCTCAAAGGTCGGACACCTTCCTCATAGGCCGTTCTCAAAGCCCGAACAACTTCCTCGGGGGCCTTCCTCAAAGTTACTCATTTCGATGATCTGGAGGGAGGGAGCTGTGACTCCAGTGCTGTTGTGTGTGCCACAGTGGTGAGCATCTGGATGCACTTTGGTCTGTAGTGCTCCGAGTCTGAGCTACATACATCTCCCGCCAGCAAAGATAGCCTGGATTCGGACAATGGGGCTGGCCTGTGGCAAAGTCCCACGGATGAATAACATCAGGATGGCACTTCAAGACTAACTCGTTGGGAAGAGTGCATAAGCTTTCATAGCGAGAAGTACTTCATCCAGACTTAACAGGGACCATTGTTTTTGACTCCATACCAGATTGGATGCTTCAGTCACCCTTTGTTCGCGTATCTAGGTCCCATCTTTATGGAGTTTGTACTTACAGTAGATCGTCCCCTTTATTACGTCAGATGAAAAGTGGTCAGTCTTTACATCTAAGTGCTATCCTTAAGCTCGGCCTGATGTTTCAATCCCAGCAGGACCTTCCTCAAAAGCAGAACAGGGTCAAAACAAAAAGGAAGGGGAGAGTAACAGGGGCATGGATGACAGACCCTTCCTACTTGGTTTGTCCTTGTCATTCTGCCTATGAGAAGGGTCCTGCTATGATTGAAAATTGAAATGTCAGCCTAATTTTTGATATTCGCTTTTTGGTCATTTCAGTCAGTATTAAAGCAGTTTTCAACTTCTTTGCATATTACTGCTATCCTTAACCCTAACGCTTTGCACCTCCCGCACAGGACACACACTGTATACCGCAATTTACCACAGTGCCCACAGGGGTGTACGCTCACATACCACAGGACACCACAAAAACCCCGCTGTGAAATGTCCTGGTGCATGGCCCTTATCCTCCCACAGGAAAAACCATGTGTGGTAAATTGTGGTTTCAATGCCGGTTAGGGTTAAGCTATCGTTATCCATCAGTTGCACTAACAAGGCTAGCTTTACACATCGATGAGTTTCATCACCACGCGTATCGTAACTTACGTGTAGGACCGATTGCAATACCGTTAGCGATGCACTTGCTGACTTATCGCGGCTGCAAGAGGATCACTCAAGGGGAGTTGAGTTCCGAAAGATGGTAAGGCTTTGTGCAACCGACCGCTGACGTCACCTGCTTGGCTGGGCATGCCATTACCGGTGCATGGTGCCCCACACAGCCTGCACACACTTCCAAACAGCATTGGTTGTCGCGCATCGCCTCTGCCATGTCACGTTCACCCGCATCGCCAACTTGCTGGACTGTGATGCTCTCCAACACAGGAGGCACCTCCGTTTGGTACTTTGGTAACACGCAGGGAGGAAACGTGGAGAGGGGGGGGGGGGAGGGGATCGTCTGGTTCCTAGTGTCATCAACAGGCTAGTGGCATTGCAGAATGTTTCCACTGACACCATGTGAGCCATCTTTTTCGAGAAGGACTGTGGCTCTGAAAAGACCCGGCAACAGAAGATGGGTACTCAGCCCTATCATGGGGGGGGGGGCAACTAGCCAGGCTAGGGGGCACCATGGTCCCAGTGTGTGTGGTCCGTGATGGGGAAACGGGTGACACCCCTTACTGCAGTGCACTGCAGCAAACACAAATCCTGTCACTCCTGAGCGTTCTTAGGGCTCCCTGGCTGCAAGCTACGTACTTCTGGATTGTACTCGCCAACCCAAAGCTCCAGTGAGTTTGTGTGGGCTCGGAACATGATTCAGGCAAATGGCTTGTCATCCAGCAGTCCCTAGGTCCCAGCGTGTGGTCCATGATGTGGGAGGGGCAACAAGCCTCACTGTACTACAATGCACAAGGCAGCAAACACAAATTCAGTCATCCTGGGTATTCGTGGGCTTTTTTCTTGGCTGAATGCTCTGTAGTGCTGGATTGCGCATGCCGGCACAAAGCCTCCTTCCAAACGCTACTCAGTGGCTACAGTGTGTGGCATAGGCATCCAACTGAGCATTGGCATTCCAGGTCGCAGGTGTGTGGTCCGCAGAGGAGGAGGGGAAACTCCTCCCTGTGGCACAATGCAGGAAATTCATCCAACACTGATCCAGTCATTCTGGTCCTTTCGTAGGGTTCCCTGTCTGCGTGCATGTTGTTGCTGCCCAGCTCCAGTGAGTCACCAATGCCAGCTCGCAGGCTGAGGGAAATGGCATCCAACCGACCCTTGGTCCCCGGTGTGTGTGGTCCACGCGAGCACTTCACCACGCTACACTACACAAAAGGAGCGGGCAAACGCAGATCCCGGTCACGGGCAGCTGTCCGAGGGAGAAGGAGCACAGTGGGCAGGGGTTTCCTTCCATCGCTTCGGTCAGGGGGTCTGCGACCTATCCGGGGCGGAGGGAAGGGGAATCTGCTGCGGGGCAGCGGCGTGCTACGTGTTCTGGATGTGCTTGCCGGAGCTCAGCTCCAGCAGTTTCTTGCGGTACTTCTCCGCCTCCCTCTCCTTGGCGGCGAGCTGCTGCTTGTAGATGGCGGCCTGCTTCTGGGCCTCCGCCAGCTTCTGCTGGAGGGAGTCGTCCTCGTCCGCCTTGCTCGTCTCCAAGTCCTGCAGCCGGAGAAAAAGTGGAGTGGCAGTTGTTTGTTTGCTTTTTTTTTTTAAAGAGAGGGCACCTGCTAGCCTTCACAGTACACCTGCCAAGTTTAGAGCACACCTCACAAATTACGGCGCGATGCATTTTACGCTAGTACATATACAATGAATTTTTTTTTTTATTATCTTTGATAAAATTTGAAGGATTCTACGGTGCACACCATGTACATCATCTCTTGCGAGACGGAGTCTGAAAAAAGACTGTAGCTCAACATTAAGGGCAGTGTGTACTTCGCCCATCGTCAGGAGACTGCTGGATTCCAACTCTCCCTTCCATTCTCATGACATCAAGGCTTTCAATGAGAATTTCTTCTTTTTGTTTGGCATGGGGACTGACTTACTTGAAGCTCTTGACTGACGAATGTCATGGTAACTGGGGGTGCGTCACTGGCTGTCTGCAGTGTGGGTGTGTTAGTTGATGCTAGGACTTCTCCCTCAGTGGTCTCAACAATAGCGATGACCTTATGTGAGGCAATATCCTGCGAGCAAAAGAAATTGCTGTTTTTAATTCAACACAACAACACTTGCAACCCGCACTGGGATTATCTGCACTGCCGTGAATTAAAAAGATGGATTTCATGATTTGCGGGGTTTTTTTTCATAATGCGCAATGATTGACTGACTTGAATGCACTGATACAACAGACAGCACTGACTGAAAAAGAGTAAAAATGAAAAAAAAAACTTTCCATCTCCAAATACATGCATCTTTTATAAGATAGAGTTCAATTCTAAGACCTGGAGCGTGTTCTCTGTAAGAAAAGCTCAAGCATATTCATAACCCTCCCCACCACACTCCTGCTGCCATTCATGAGGCCAGGGTGGAATTGGATGCCACTCTATGACTGGCAGGCAATAGCAACTTCCCAATAGGCCTGTTGTGGATGGACTGGAGGAGGAGTGGGGAGCATGCCATGCCATGGACGATGCTCCAATGGCATTTCTGCCTCGGTTCCCCCAAGATCGTCCCAATGCTCATACCACGCGCTTCTCTTCACGTACACCCTATGCACCCACGTGCAGTTTTGGCACCTAAAGCCAATACTAAGCGGTACTCTTCTAGCTTCTTCCTGCGCACTGCTGCACTATGGAATCCTCTACCTGCAACCTGTTTCCCCCTTTCTTATAAATTCAGACAAGCCTTAGAGAAAGGTCCTGCTAGGATCAAAACGTCAGGCACACTAAATTTTGAGATTTGTCTGAATTCAAACGAAACCTAAACACTCATCTATCTTCCTCCTGATCTATTATGCTCCTGGTTCTTTTCCAAATTACCTCTCGTAGCCCTCGCCTTGGGTGGCCTTTTGGGGCCTTGTATTTGGCGACATTAAAAAAAAAGAAATGCATTCAAGGAGGCTGAGGCCGAGCTGTAACAACAAGTTGGAGTGAACTGACTGTGCATCCGTACCCTTTTATTTATTTTTTTGCGAAGCTGTTGTTTACCTTGCTTTGATTGTCGCTGTTGCTGGATTTTTTCCACTGCATTGCGAGTTTTCCCGCTTCAGTTAGTGTATATGTCTGTTGCAGTTCACTTCCTGCCTCATATATAGAGCTACCTCTACTGCTACCGGATGCTGAAAAAGGAAAATCAGACGTACATAAAAATGAACCAAACCAACCACAATCTTCAACTCATGAGTCCCATTGCCTGCTAAAATTTCTGAAGTGCATTTCTGAGGAAACAAAATTTGCAATTTGTTAGAAACATCACGATCAAATTTTTTGATGAAAACTAGTTTTGTAGTTATTTTCTATTTAGGGTCTTATTTCTCACTTCATCTTAGAAGTAAATGGTCTTAAATTGGGCATGAAGTAACCCCCCCCCCCACACCTATCTTGGTTTTTTTTTTTGCAATTGCGAGACTCGACAAATGAATGCCATCAAAATTGATTCTCCAGTTCCTTCACAACAACGGCGGTACCTTCCTCACAAACTACCACTAACAAGAACCACCCTGACAATACCACTGACGTCAAAGTATATTTCAGTGTTTATTTTCATTTGGCAGTTACTTTGGTAGAATAGACTCCAGCCATACTTGATTTATTCAGAGGCGTTGAGGCTTCGGCTAACGCTGCTAATGTTGCCAAAACTGATGTGGAGCTCACGGCTGTGGACCCTTGAGTAGCGGCTGTCCGTGCAAACAAAACAAATTTAAAAGGACTGAGAAAAAGAACAGGTCAGCAAAGTCAAATGCAAAACTGTCACCAAACCCTTGGCAACTAGAAAGACCCAAGTCTGAGGCTTGCGGTGACACCGTGTAAATCATTCTCATTTGAGATGGAGTGGGGCTATGGAAAGAGCCGGTAAGTCAACATTTCCGGCAGTGTGTACTCATCTCATCGGTGCCTGTGTTGTGGAGAGTGCTAGAGCGTGGAGAATCTTTCCCAGCCCAGCGTGACCACTGGGGCAAGAAGAGAGGTGGAAAGTCATTGGGATGAGTCGGTGTGAGAGTGGATGCCAAGGTTATAGGAGACCCGGGAGTCTCCTGGCAGACTAGGTTTCTGAGCCACACTCCATCTCACCAGAGATGATGTACTTGGTGTCACCACAAACCTTCCATTCGGTACTACCCCCGTGGAAACCCTCAAATCTTATCTGGATGGAATGACGTAAAATGTACAAAAACTCAAAAAAGTCAGTGGGTCTGATGATATGAAGCCAGAGCCTTTCTCAAAGGCATGTATCCGGACTGAGAGACATGCAATACAACACGCTAGCTAAAGTGTGTTGCATGCAACAGTACCGTAATAGTCTTGTGCGCTTACTGGCGCATGCATATCACTGTGCAAAAACAACAAAATCTTCTAAAAAAATTGACACTTCTACGGCTGTTTGCTGTGCAAACAGACATACAAGCTCCAGTTTGTTTTTCTTTGCTTACCACCACAGTTGGTCTGGGACTTGGCTTTGGCTGCTGCGGTGACAAAGCTCTGGAGTGCCGCAGCCGCTGGGGTCGGGTTGAGGGCCAGGGAGGCGTCCTGCTCCCCGATTGAGGCAAAGTCATCCTGCGCTTCCTCCAATCGCACCTCAGCCGTTATATCCTGGAGATAGAGAGAGGGAGAAAGGGACAGAGGGAGAGAGGGAGAGGGAGAGGGGGAGGGAGAGAGGGAGAGAGGGAGAAAGAGGAAGAGTGTCAGTGCAAACTTTCAACATTGTGCTTCCACAAAGCAAACCTTCAATATCTCATTTAGCACTTCACAACTCTTTCAGAGGATCTGGGATTACCAAAGCATACCATTGTACAAAATGAGTTTGGAAACGTAATCGTCTCTTACCTGAGCAGATTCTAATAAGGCAATGATTTGTTGGTTCTGGTGATCCATGGCAATATCCAACGGCATCTTCTCAAACTGCCAGGCAAGAGGGAAAGCGACAACCACTTTGAGGATCAGTAACTTCTCAGACATCTTGACACAACTGAGGGCGGTAGAGGCACATCAAAACCCATGCTAGACCAAGTGGTTCTCTGAACACGGTCTGCTACGATTCTTACGATGCATGATGTTTTCAGAATTGGGTCATGTATTACGGGTACCTCTACCGCACTGCTCAAGTGCAATGGGGATGCTGGGGTCATGGGGTCAGCAGCCCTTGCATTCAACCATATTTCCGATTCACTATCACTATCACTGATCTTAAATAACAACAAGTTGGGTCAAATCGACCACATCCAAGGTTTCATGTCTAACGGGTGACAGTGTTCAAGGCCAATTTATTTTATTCTGTTACGGATGTTTTATGATGATACATCGATGATACACAGTGCTCTTTATGCATCACGTAGGGTAAAGACAACATCATTGCATGATGAGACATCCAAAATCCCAAAATGTTCCATGTTAACTAATAATTTGTAACACACACACAAATGAATGGGTCTGACGTGTCCTCAAGTCCTACTCCTTGTCCTATGAGGATACGATGCCAGCTTTGGCCTGTCCCAGCCCAAGCTTCTCCTGCCGTTCAGGAATAAAGCCAATTCATGCATTCCTCAATCCATTTACAGCGCAAAAACAGATTACTTTGTTGACATTGCTGATGTTGGCTCCATTTTCCAGGAGTAAGGTGATGACTGCTGGATGCTGTCGCTCCACGGCCCAGTGTAACGGAGTCATTTTCAGCTGGAAGGGCGTCAAAAACAAAGAGTTTGTCATTGACAGGGCATTGAAGCGACGACACTCGAATCAGCAGAGTGGCTCGTGGTGCATAAGCAACTGACTGCCATTATTAGAATTTGCATTTTGTTATGGTAAGGTGTACTGCAATACCAAGATCGATGTTATAATGCCTAGACCACTTATAATGCAGACATCAGGCAGCTTGGATGGGCTACCAACCCGCAACTCCTGCTTTCCCGAAAGGCATTCCGCTCAAGCTGCCTGTATTTTTCTTCAGCAGGCAATCAGGAAAACCCCGAACCATACAGTGTTAATTGTACTAGGCACCACTACTTTTCCAAGTTTTAAACAAAGACTCTTTTCAGCCTAGCACAAAACAATGTCACATGACAAAAGTCAAGCAGACATCCGATTGTGCCAGGTTTGACTCGCTTGTACACATAGTGTAGGCCTACTCTTAATCTATTTTTTCACAGGAGTTTATTGTTCCCAAATAATTAGCGTATTTTGAAAGAGGTCACATTATTCAAATCCCCAGTGTGGCGCCATGGGCACTGAAAAGTGGCCCGGCGCAAATTGGGTATGGAAGACAGACAACTCAGCTTCCTTGGATACACGGCTACAGGCCTCAGCCAAATTGCAGGCACTGCGTTACAGTGGATGGCCCATTTCATGAGACCGGTGTAACGATCTCAGACGGGCCCCCGTGCTGAGTTGAGCCGTGACGTCACTGGCTCACCTCAGCACGTTGCAGCAACGTTCTCAGCTGCTCAGCGTGCTCAAATGAGTCAGTGAACCAAGCACATGGGGGCGCCCTTCATATGACTATTGTTTATAATTATCCGCGAACGAACAGAGTTTGTAAAACTATATTTTGCTTTTGATTGTATAAAGCCAATCATTACGGGGGAACAACTGTAGCATTTCTTCCCCAATGTAAAACTGCAAGTTCGTGGCCTAGTTACTAGGCTCCGTACTGAGCGTTGTTGAACTACAGGTCAACTACGGGTCAACGAACGTGCCTGAAAGCACTGTATTGCCAATGGCCGTATCAACTCAGCACGGTCTTCAAAATGGACAACTACCATACGGTCTCATCTGAGCATGGGGCCTGGATCAGACCGCTACACTGGGCAGGGTCGGCATTCTACCGTCTGAGCAGTCCGTTCAACTGGCCGCTTCCTCCCCTCCTCACCATGTCCTTGGCGTTGATGTCGGCACCGTGCAGGAGCAGGAGCTGCACGACGTCCCTGTGGCCCTCCTGGGCGGCCAGGTGCAGGGGCGTCCGGTCCACCTTGGTCCGGGCGTCCCGGCTGACCCCCGCCTTCAGGAGGACCTCGGCCGTGGGCAGATGGCCGGCGTGGGCGGCCAGGTGAAGCGGCGACGTGCCCAACTGTGAAAGCGGTAAGGGGGCAAAATCAAATGCAAACACTGATTTGCGATGCTGGGGCCATTCGTATTTCTAATTCATCTTTTACTAGATGAGCTGGTTGGTTTTTATTCCGTCTTTTACAACCATAATTATATATATATTTGTAATGTAATTATAAGGTATAAATCTAACAGAATTTTTATTAGTGGGCCTGACGTTTCGATCCTAGCAGGACCTTTCTCAAAGGCACTCTGCCTTTGAGAAAGGTCCTGCTAGGATCGAAACGTCAGGCCCATTAAATTTTAAGATTTGCATTTTGGTAATTTTAGTCAGTAAGCAGTTTGTAGCATTTTTGCATAGGCCTATCACTTTACAATTTTTATCAATACTTATCTATGCACTTGGTAATTGAATTGTTTATTATATGTGTGATTTTTTGTCTTTTATTTCCTGCAACACTGGGAGAGCAAATTTTGTGTGGTGAAGAATTCTTTACATGACAATAAAGTATCTTGGATCTTGAATTGAATTCTTGAATCTTGGTTTCGAGTCCAAAATCATGACTAGCTATGGATCGGTTGACAACAATCTTCTTAGTGTAATCTCAAAACTGTACCTGATGAAGCAGTGATATACCGAGCTGTGAGCCATACAAATATGAAACACTCAGTTGACAACCACCTTTAACAACAAGCTTATGTCAAAAATTAGGAGGCCCTGACGTTTCGATCATTTCTGAAAGGCAGAGAAAGGTCTCGCTAGTATTGAAACACCAAACCCTCCTAATTTCTTATACTCGCATTTTGGTCATTTTAGTTGGTAAAATACTAGGCGGGTCCCAATAGCATTACAGTATTCTTACGTTGTTGCTAATAGACGCCGACTGTCTAAAGTTTATACATGTCTATGGTCCACCCTGAGACTGGGGTCTCCCTTACCCAGTCCGTTGTGAAGGGGGCACCGTTGGCCATCAGGACTTTGACCTCTTCCTCATTGCCTTGCCGAGAGGCCTCCAGCAACTTCTTGCCGAGATCGACCAGGGACATGGTGGCTGTGGGCTTCAGGCACTTTCATTCTGTTCAAACAAAAACAAAAAGAGACAAGCAAATAAAAGTTCAAACTTTCAAATTTGAAAATGGCAAAGAAAACTTAAATTTAACCGGGACTTGAATCTGAGACCTCTGGTTCTGCGTTCCAGCACTCTTACCATCTGAGCTTTCCAGCCTTTAGATGGTGGCCTTCCCAAATAGACAACTACATGGATTCTTTGCCAGGATATGGGCGCATTCAACAACACCAACCCTCCCCCCCCAAGAAAAAGAAAGGAGTACAAAAAAATATATATATAATAAGGTAAGAACAGAGACACCTCAAAGCCCTAAAAGCAATTTGATAATAAGGATAAATAGGTTTGCGGTGACACCATGTAAATTCTCTTTTGTGAGTAAGTGTGGTTCTGAAAAGAACCGGAGGAACTCGACGTTTCAAACAGTGTACTCTGTTCTTCTTCTGAAGACGAACAGAGTACACTGTTCGAAACGTCGAGTTCCTCCGGTTCCTCCAGTTCTTTTCAGAACCACACTTACTCACAAAAGAGAATTTGCATGGTGTCACCGCAAACCTGTTTATCCTGCTATTCTCACCATGCAAATCTTCAAATCTTATTTGATAATAACTACTTCATCTATGCAATGCATCAGATGCAACATCAACAACTAGGCCTACTCCCTCTGATTCAGATGCAATGTCAACAACTACATGCACTTCATAAGATGCATTTCATCTGATGGAGTGGGTCTAGTTGTTACAATGCAAGCTCATGCACTTTTCCAAAATGGTCGGACTTCAAGGCTTATCCTTCAGTTGCTTAATGATAAACACGGCCATCTTGGGTGAATATCACTTCTAATGGAGAGGTTATATTCACCCGACAACGGCATGCCGGGTGAATATACACTTCCCTATCTTTACACATCAAAGGCAATTGGAAGGAGCTTGCAAAAGACAGACCACCGTGGAATCACACAACTGAGGAAAAGTGGGTGATACGTGAGGAGATATCAATCCTGGAAAGCTTTCAAGAAAGTTGTGGAATGAAACAAGGTCAATATTTGCCTCTGTAGCAGATGATGCAGGGACTGCCATACCAAAATTGGACTTGCGGGTGAAGAGCTACATCATACTACTGTACATATCACCTTTTTATCAGACCTAATTCTTCCAGCTCTTCTTATTTCCTTTATTTTGAACAAACAACCGATGTCACTCAAATTGGTCTGAAGTCTGAACATTCAGTTTGCTGCTTTTAATTCAGCTCAATAAAACAGCATCCTTCTTTAAGTTATATTTAAAACACAGTTCATAAAATCATAGGGTTTTGAATGTGGTTTTTTTATGATGAATGGCTTCCCAGGATAATCAGCCAAATTCAGGCATGGTCAAACCAATCAACCATTGCCATGACCAAGCACAGAGCAAATACAATTTTCCAAATTGAAATTCTCTCATTCGTTTGGACTAAGTGAACTTGTGAAGGTTTGCTGGGTGAAAATGGAGTATAATTCGTTAATTCCTGAAGGCTGAATTAGTACACCTCGTTCAGTTTCAGGACCCAGGCATGATTGATACTGGAATTTGGAAAAGTACTGTACTCCTACTACTGTAGTAGGTCCTACTACTTCAGTACTACTAGTACTAGTACTAGTACTAGTACTAGTGTACTGTAGTACTACAGACTACAGTAGTACTAGTACAGTACTGACTACTGTTGACCAGACAGACCCAACCGCCCCAGATCCGCGGTACTCTCTCTCTCTGGACACTGCGTGGGGAGATACCGAAGATCTGGAGTGGACGCTTTTTACGGGATATCCCGCTATGAATGGTACTTTTTTTTACTAGTTTTAGTAATACTGCAGCGGCAGTAACAACAAGCGTTGACACCTGATCTTTCACGGTGGATGTAACACACGATGGAACTGTCACGATTACGTAAGACACGGGGCTACTACTTTGGACTAGTGAAGTAGTTTTCGCACTAAACTTCAAGTTCTCTGGGGGTTGAATGTTAGTCTTCGACCTGTGCGTGTACATGCGTGCCCTCCGGAAGGAAAACATTGCATGCAAAACAGAGGTTCACAGCCAACTTACCACGTCTAGAGGCGAAACCAAGGCCCTAATCTCTAAAGAAATCCCACAAAAGTCTCATTTGTGCTGATGGCCATGCGCTCATGGGGTTAATTTATGAAAGAAATTCATTAATCGGGCTAAAATGAATGATTATAATCTCCACAGGCGGAAGTCGTTCTTTGTTTTACCGGAAGCGCACAACATGCGCTGGGCTCTCTCGTAAGGGACGGGTCACTGCGATTTCATTTCGAATTAGTACACAATTCAATGTTAATTCTTATTTTCAAAACACACCGTCCCGACATTTGGCTGAACATATTATTAGTAAATCGTGTGTTTTTCTGCGTGGAAATGTTCACAGGAAACATGATGTTTTCAACAACAAGGTGATTACAGCGGTTTATTTTTGTTATCGCGGGAGTACACTACTTCCCTTTCGTCGTTAGCCGACAACGCATTCTCGCATTTTCTCGCGATCATTTTCGCGCTTTTGACGCAGAGTTAGCCCGCGTCGAAAATCGTTGTGGCTGAGGCCGGACATAACGCAGGCGTCTATAGGAACTGGCTTAAGCCACTATTATAATCTGAAGCCGCAGCGCGGCCACTGATTTCGGGCATGTATGCCCACGCGGCACTGAGATCAGACCATGGAGGAACTATAATAATTCATTTTCTAGCCTTGCTCTATCGTCATGATATCTATGGACTGATATAATAATTATTGTGTATATGGATCGAGTTTGTGAAAATGATGGTGTTATCCCGTTCAGTGACACTGCCTCTCTGTTGACCCGTGGAACCATTTTTTTAAAGATTTTTTTATGCCACTTGCCGTGTTCTTTGCTATATTCCATCGAGGTTAATCTATTTAACCATAAAGCAAGAACCTTGCTGTACTTGTTACCCTGAACGCGGAAAATAAAGGTCATAAAACAAGCAAATAGCAAATATAGCAAATATAAACGATCGAGTCAGTCGCCCGTACTAGTCTATTCCTATAGCTCCTACAAGGTCAAAATCTCTCGGAGGTCGCCGGTTTTCTAGCTGGTCCCAAACTGTGGACCTGCCCAGTCCCGAGAAATTCAGTGAAATTATAGCGCTCGAAAAAACTCACGTTTTCGAGAAAAGAGGGAACATTACAAATACTGCCCTCTATGTCTGAAAAAAAGTTAGCATTTATTTTTCTTGAAATTTAGTGGGCCTGACGCTTCGATCCTAGCAGGACCTTTCTCAAAGGCAGAGTGTTTTTATTTTTAGCATTTATTTTTTATTTAGTTTCCACGGCCGGGTTTAGTCATGACGTGGTTTACAATTACATGTACAATTTCCTTATGTTTTTTATACACAACTCAATTTGCTTGCAGTAGGTTTTTATTGGGCGCTCCCGTATGATAAAATTTCAACGGCTTGTATCTCCAGACTTTGCGATTGCATTACGCCATTAGGCTTATGTATGACAATTGACACAAAGCTCAACCGCTACTATACCACCAGCGCGCGACGTCCGCACATGCCCGTACTTTACGTACGTGTACGTACGGACATTGTACAGTGCATGCACATCACATGCACCCCGTATATACGTACGTACGTGTCTGTGCGACTGGGGAGATCAGTACGCCGGTTCGCTCAGCAGACCGCGTGACACAGGGTTTTGGAAAATGACCTCCTGTCAAAATCGGCTGGTTTGTACATGTATATGTGCCTGTAAATGTACATGTGCATGTGCATGTACATGTACATGTACATGTACATGTACATGTACGCACTGCACATACAAATTATTATTATTATTATTATTATTATTACATTGTATAATAATTTCAATTATGTACATAATGCACATGTACAACAATGCACACGTACATGTACGTACATGTACATGTGCATGATATACTTGTATGTACATGTACAGTACATGTACATGTACAGTACATGTACATGTACAATGTACATGTACTGTACATGTACATGTGACTGGATATCAACACGACGGACACGGTCCGACTGGCATGACTGGGCGGAGCTTCAGTCTGTGCGTCGCAGTCATATATCGTGCGTGCAGCATGCATCGCAAACAAATTGAAACCTTCACTGTTTTTGTAATGACTTCATAAATTAGACCGCCGGCAGCTAGCCCCAAGTCAGCAACCGTGATAATCTTGAGTACCATGCCCATGTTATTACGATTTTCGGTAAGTTTACAAAGATGCGAAAGTAATTTACAGGCCTAAACATCGTACAAATTTTTACTACAATGGTCAATGAGTAATGACTAGTTCAACGGTTCATACGGTTCAACACAAGAACTTGAGAAGTTGAATGAATGGTGTACCATTCCACTACCACTACCACACTAGTACCAGCATCAGTCTGATATTTAACCCGTCTGTCGTCACCGATGATGTCACTTATTTATTATGGCACAGTTTATTGGGGATGCAGTTATTTTACATCTGTGCCGTGTAACTTGATTTGTATACGTGCTGAATGCTCGACACAATTTCATGTTGGTAAACACATCATGCAGTGTCATGGACGAACTTCACTACATTTGATACACTACATACATGATGATGATGATGATGGTGTAGTGTACTGTACATGTACATGTACATGTTCATGTGGTGATGTACAGTACATGTACACCATCATTATGATGATACATCAAGTATCTGTCAGTGTCAGTGTATGCAAAGATCATCCATGGTTGTGGGGGAAGGAAGGCTCTATGTTTATAACATCATAACATGGAGGAAGGAAAGAGAGGTTATAATAATAATGTGTAGACTAGGGCTTAGGTCAGGGTACATCTGCCGGCTACATCATGTACATTCTTAGTATTATTATTAGTACAAAATAGTAGTGATTAGTACAACTAGTACAAGTAATATTTATATTTTTATAAGTAATACTAATTTACTAAAATAGCTTTATACCAAATCAAAATTGCCTACATAAAAAATATAGCCATACTTCCTTTACTTAGTCCCTTACTCCTTAGTGTTAGTGTTAGTCAAGTATCAGTATCAATATAACTTATTATAAGGCCTTCTCTTCAGACACACAGTCTAGTCTGGGTTTGACTTGTTTTAAACCATGGAGCTTCATGCTTCAAAATCAAAGACTAATCCATGGTAGTCCATCTAGAGTAGTTGAAAGATTCAGGCATGCCATTGACGGAATTGAAATGGTTAGAAATTCATCAAATCAAGAGTCCCCTTCCCCCTTCTCTCTCTCTCTCTCTTGTCCCCAAAATGTTAAGTCTATGCCACGGACAGCAGGCCAGTGTCAAGAATGTGTTCACCGATATCGATTCTCCCGAATCTTCCGTTACCAGTTACAGGTGACAAGCAACTTGGACGCTTGCTTCCCCCAAGTGAGTCCCCCCTGTCACAGTACATCCCCGATGTACGGTTAGACGCGTTGCTATAGGCCAGCCAGTGGAGGGAACCCCCAGAGACAGCCAGCCACCATGCCTGTCAAGCAGAAAAAGGACCTGTACATCGCCAAGTCGGTGCACGATCTCAACCTGAAGACGCAGGTGGAGACGGACAAGAGCACCAAGCTCAGGATGTGAGTGCCATCCAAAAAAATGCAAGCCGATTGTGTTCAAATGGTGGTCCACGCAGGGAGACATATATATATAAACAAACACTGCACTTCCTCAAGTTCCTGTCAATCAGAGCATGAGCGGTGCATTGTGGGATTAGAAAAAAAACCCGGTGCATTTCAGTGGAGCGTTCCCACACACACCGCGTTGCAAATAAACGCGATTAAGTCTCACCCTTAGTGGAGTCCAAATCATGATTCAAATCCCACTAATAATCGTTTTTGTTGTGTCAAAAAAAAAAAAGTTGATTTGAAATCGCGATTCAAATCGCGATCCATATTATCGCGTTTATTTGGTGTAGAGGAAACGGCCCAAGTGTTTCCCCTGCATATTAAACTATGGACCACCTCAGGTGTTTGTTTCCCAAAACTTGCCACCTCAGTGGTCAACATCACGCTTGGTAATCAGGTGTTCAAAAAGGACTCTGTATCTGATGTTCCCTTGCACTTTACTGTGTGTTTCTTCGTTCACATGCACATGTTACGGTGCTTAAGACTCAATATAGGAAGGTTTGCGGTGAACACCATGTATCAGGTCTCTTAAAGGAAGAGGTATGGTTCTGAAAAGAACCTGAGGGTAACTCGACGTTTCGACCAGTATGCTCTGGCCGTCATCAGGCGATGACGGCATCAGGTGATGACGGCCAGAGCATACTGGTCGAAACGTCGAGTTACCCTCAGGTTCTTTTCAGAACCATACCTCTTCCTTTAAGAGACCTGATACATGGTGTTCACCGCAAACCTTCCTATATTGATTCACCCACCATGCAAAGCCTTAAGTCTCATTTGCTTAAGACTCATTCCCTATCCAATCTATAGCCCTGTCCGCACCGGTAAACTAACCGAGCAAATGGGTAACTTACCCATTTTAAGTCCAGTGCGGACAGCCCAAGTTTAACCGACTGACTTCTGCCTGGGTAACTTGAACTTGAACCTGTTAACTTGAACTTGAACCTGTGTCAAAAAGTAAAATGTTGACGCGAACAACAAGACTCGGCTATGTCAGCGATGTATAACGTGCGGGTGTGTTGTGCACTCACCGTGATTGACACCAAGTTGGTTATAACCTGGGTCGCATCATAAGTCACGATCTCCTGTGAACAACATCCAGACAGAGGTTGCTGCGATAGCGCCCTCGTGCATTTCCTGGTAGTCAGTCAGTTAAGTTTTACCCGTTGTTGCGTTGTTACCCATGTCGTTAATCCAAGTGCTGAAGCCCGTAAGATTTACCCATTGGAATGTTACCCACAATCCCGGTAAAAAAAAGTCCAGTGCGAACACGACTTAAGACACGTGGAACCTCAAAATAGCACATTCACATTCCACAATATACCAAACATGCCAAACCACATCCACTGTGCAAATTATCATTTACCACCTTGAATCTAAATCCAGTGGAAACACTGGCTAGGGGTAATGTGGTACTGTGGCAATGTGAGTTATTAATCATATTATATCTAAAAGTAATGTAGTAATACATGTATACAATATTTGCTTTCCAAGGACATGGCCTAACCAATTCTGTCTTCTTCGCTTTAACCTCCGGACTTGTTCTGTTAATTTCAAAGCTTTCTTCCTCCTGTTCTATCATGCTCCTGGTTCTTTTCCTTATTACTTTCATCAGCCCTCACCTTGAGTGGCCTTTTGGGGCCTTGTGCTGGGCGACATTCATAACAAAAATGAATTAAAAAAATTGGTTGAGGTATTTTCCTCCGCGTTTTACTCCGCAGTGTTGGCTGAAATTAATTCAGTCCTCGGTGGAAAGGCTCGGTTTGGGGAGTGGGGGTGCCGTCCTTGATCGTGGGCACTGTCGTTTTGGTTTGCCCGCAGATACTGCAAATCGGCAGACAAGATGTTCAAGGAGGCAGTGAAGGCGGAGAATCTTCAGGACGAGGAGCGTGCCTACGTCCTGTACATGAAGTTCACCAGCCTGGTGCAGTACATCTCCAAGGCCAGGGACTACAAGGCGGAGAAGGTACGGTCACTGGTCAGACCCAGGAATGGAACTGGATTGTGTCCATCCTCTGAGTTCTGACGGCAAATAAGATTTATTTTATTTTATTTATTTATTTATTAAATAAGACTTAAGGATTTGCATGGTGGGTGAATCAATATAGGAAGGTTTGCGGTGACACCATGTATCAGGTCTCTTAAAGGAAAAGGTTTGGTTCTGAAAAGAACCTGAGTGGTAACTCGACGTTTCGACCAGTATGCTCTGGCATACTCCTGATGACGGCCAGAGCATACTGGTCGAAACGTCGAGTTACCACTCGGGTTCTTTTCAGAACCAAACCTCTTCCTTTAAGAGACCTGATACATGGTGTCACCGCAAACCTTCCTATATTATTTATTTATTTCATTTTTCGGGATACATGTACAGCATTCACATCACAGCACACAAGTAAGAATAAAGTTGAAAATAGAAATCAATCAATCAATTAAAAAAAATATATAAAAAAATTGAGGACTGCATGGTGCATGTAGAAATGTGTAAAAAATGGATGGTTTGCGGTGACACCGCATACATCACCTCTAAGTGGGAGATGGAGTGTGGCTCTGACAAGAGCCGGTAAATCAATATTTCTGGGGAGTGTGTACTCTGCCATGTACACAATGACAGAATAGACAGTAAAATCTTCAATTTGATTCGCTGTCCAGTGGGC
Source organism: Luidia sarsii (assembly GCA_949987565.1). NCBI lineage: Eukaryota > Metazoa > Echinodermata > Asteroidea > Paxillosida > Luidiidae > Luidia > Luidia sarsii. The sequence goes on along the minus strand of OX465106.1, from coordinate 13,871,623 downwards.
AACCAATGTAATGATTTAAGATTAGGGGTTATATCGGTGTGTTTCTTTGCATGATATAGTGTGTAATGTTTATTCCAGAAATCTTTGCTCACCCACAGAATTGTTTTGTTTGCAGTAAGCTTTTATTGCATTATTTGCCTTCCATTCTGCTGTAGTCTGATCCGTTCCAGACGAGGAAAGAGTTCCACACTTGACACACCATGTCAGTATGGATGTCAATAACTGTACAGCAGAAGTCAAAATTGTTCCATTCAAGGAGCCAATACGTGTGCCTAAATTACGCCAAAGACTCCCTTTTCAGAAAACCAGCCCCGGTTTTAAACACCTGATTTCAGTGGGTTTTTTTTGTCAAACAAACAAAGGAAAAATAAGTGACTGGGAACTTTTGAACAAATTAAAAAATTGGCGAAGAAAACTTGGACTGGACCGGGACTCCAGGCCTCTGGATTAACGATGGAAGAGCACTGGTACGTTAATCCAGTTCCAGAGGTCTCGGGGTCAAGTCCCGGTCCAGTCAAAGTTTTCTTTGCCAATTTTTCAAGTGGTTTATTTGTGAAAGTTTTGGAGCTGTTTTGATGTTGTGCGTATGTATATGGGACTCTTTTATCCTAACAACTTGCTGCGTTGGATCGGTTGTAGGCTTTCTTTGACTCACTGGCCGGAGTCTCCAATGTCATGACTGCCATCTCCAAAGCCGAGGTCCTGCAGGAGTCGCTGGTCAAGCGGTAAGGAAAGTCCCTCATCACCTGAGGGATGGCTTTCATTTCCAGAGAGTGATACATGTATTCCTGATCATGGGAATCGGTTGTTAGGATTATCCCAATTGCCATTCACACTGACTCACAAAAACAATTGTGATTATTTAAATCGCGATTTTTTCTCCCCCCTCCCCCTCACCACCCACTCAGAAATATGAAAGGGCCTGATGTTTTGATCCTTGCAGGACTTTTCTCAAAGGCAGAATTAACGTTGGCTAGGACATGTGTAAGGGTTTTTCAATGATCAGACCATTATCGTAACTGACTGCCACATTGGGCACTTCAGTGGTGCACTTTTTGTGTTCTGAAGGAATCAGTAAGGGTGCCCTTGCCTGCTTGTCTTCCCTGGACACGGCCCTTTAGTCTGTATGCTCATTCATTGTCATTTCATTCTTATTGCCAATGTCATTTCATTGTCATCGTCATTTTACCTCTGTGGAAGTTGTCATTGTTATTTCAGTGTCATGTTATTGTCATTGTAATTTCATTGACATTGACATTTCGTTGTCATTGTCATTTAATTAACATTGCCATTGTCATTTCGTTGTCATTTAATTAACATTGCCAATGTCATTTAATTAACATTGCCAATGTGATTTCATTGTCATTGTCATTTAATTAAAATTGCCATTGTCATTTAATTAGCATTATCATTGTCTTCATTTTGTTGTCATTTAATTAACATTGTCATTGTCTTCATTTTGTTGTCATTTCATAGCCATTGTCATTGTCGTTTCATTTCTATTGTCATTTCATTGTCACTTCTTTGTCATTGTCACTTCATACAAAAGAAGAGGAATTTTGCAACATTTCTGGGGTATCACTGATTTAAATTCATCTGTTTGTTTCTTTCTTTCTTTGTTTTTGCATCATTCATCAGCTACGAGGATCTGAGGGAGGAGGCCGAGGTGAAGGCCAAGCTGGAGCTGGAGGAGAAGAAGCAGGAGGAGACGGGTGTGAAGCCAGCCGAGGCAGAGCTCAACGGAGAAGCAGCCGGCAAGGAGGCATCCCCTCCAGGATATGGTACGCTTCCCTGCATCCCAAGCTCTCTTCTTGCATCGGGAAACATTCACTGCAAGTGGGGGGTGGGATTGAATTTCGTGGGAAGAAGGGGGGAATAGCTAAACGGTTTTTTTTTTGGGGGGGGAACCTAGACAACCTGCCTAGTCAATGAAGAATCTAACTAGACCTGAACTTCTCAAAATTTAAGTGGGCCTGACGTTTCGATCCTAGCAGGACCTTTCTCAAAGGTCTCTGCCTTGAGATTTGCATTTGGGTAATTTTAGTCAGTAAGCAGTTTGCAACATTTTTGTGTATCACTTTAAGTTCTAGACCTGTACTTACTCGATCCGTGCCTTGAACAAGTTTCATGCTTAGCACGTGTATTGACCAAGTCTGTGACATTACAGATGCAAGGTACCAAAGTGATACGGAATTTGCAAAATCTCAAAAAGTTCTATCTTTGTAAGACCTTTCTCCAAAGGCAAAGTATGAACATTGCCAAGTATGTAAATGGTACCCGGGTCAAAACAAGATTGTCAATCATACTTGGCTTCAAGTTTTTTTACTTCAATCATTTGGCTTCAAATATTGTACACTCAGCCTTAGATAATGATGAGGCATTTCATGCATTTTAAAGCAAAGAATATGAAATTGGCCCCCACGCTCCTGTGTGCAGGTCAAGATGGCGGGATATCCTGTGGGCAGCTGTACAAGCTCTTCAAGGACGACACTAAGAACCTTCTGGTCATGGACACCAGACCGGGAGCAGACTACCAGGCATCCCGTATCCAATGGCCGCAGGTCGTCAGCATACCTCAGGAGACCGTTGCCCCTGGGTATGTATAGGTCATAGGTCATGCCCATGCCCTGCCCCCTGATCTCCTTCTCCGGTCGCTGAACCACACACCGCCTGTCCAATGTTGCGCATTGCCTCTTGACTAAGGTGTTCAAATTTCGAGGTCAAAGTGGACAATTTACAGTAGCACCGACAAAATCCTTCCAAGCATTGAACACATTTTCCTGGGTTAAAACAAGATTGCAAATCTTACTTCACAAGATACTGTTTTAGCATTTGGTTTATTACTTGATATCTAATGGAATATTATTATTATCATTATTATTATCACTATTTATTTTTTTGATAATAACAAAATTCTCACATTTATTATTATTTCTGTAATTAGCATATTTGGCATAATTGTAATTGACTATTTCAATAGTTCTTTTTCAATGTATATACAAAATATTGTACTGTTTCTGTCGTCCATTTAGTTTTGAGAGCCCCCTGACAGAAACTAGTTATTTTTGGGCAATCCTACAGGAGCTAATTGGATGTGGTTGCTGTTTTGAGATTATTTTTAGTGTTGATTTATTTCTGTTTTTATTTCTGAATTTATGTGATTTGTTTACACATGTATTCCAGAAAATGAAATAAATATAAATGTCTCACTAATGCGGATCCAAAAAGAAGCCCTTTATGACGTTGTTGGCTGGTGTGTGTGTGTGGTTTTTTTTTCTTCAAATCTCTAGATCCACCGTGACGACGATCATGAAAGGCCTTCCCCGTGAGTCCCGCTCGCAGTGGGAGAAGCGGGGCTCCGCTGACTGCATCGTCCTGCTGGACTGGGCCAGCACTGCCAAGGACCTGACCAAGGGCTCCACCCTGGCCAGCCTGAAGGATGCCGTCTACAAGGTCAGAAGGCGTGCGCCTCTCAATGGCTGGCCGATGATACGCGCCTGTAGTTATCAGCAGCCAGTCAGTCAAAGCACAGAGCATGCTGTAGTAATCACACACAAAATACTCTATCAGACTCCATCCCATACAGTATGTAACGCTCATTTTCCCAAACCCGGGTTAGGCTCTTGCTCTAGCGCAAGTTTAATGTCTGCCCCTCTCTGTTGAACTTGGAGCTGGGAAGTTTTTGTTTTAAACAAGAGTATGGTCTCAATTGCATTCTAAGAGTGTACATGAGTATTGTACACAAAGCAAAATTATGTCACGATATGTTTTTGCATCAGTCATGCAAGTTGAGTCAGTAGGCATGAGTCCGAGTCATTTGTTATCATGCCTCGAGTTCGAGTTTCAGGACCTGGAGAGTAAGTCCTTAAGAAAAAGGAAACAAAGAATCTGAGTCTTAAGTCATACATGTGCGGTCATCGCCAATATTCCACTCGGTGAACCAGCCACCGTGCAAACCATGAAGTTCTTGCTGTCATTGTATGGCTGTCTGGTCTCCCCCCTGTCTCTCACCAGTGGGACTCCACGGTGACGCTGAAGGCCGAGCCCCTGGTCCTGACCGGAGGCTACGAGGGCTGGCTGCTCCACTACCCGATGTTCACCACCGACCCGCACGTCGCCAGGCCGCCCCTGGGCCAGAGGGCCTCCTCCGCGAGCCTTACACTGCGTGAGTGCCCCGCTGATTGTGCGACAGATGGTGATACGCTCAGATTGCGGGGAAAAAAATAGCCGCTTCTCGCACTAACCTTTACCATGCTCAGGCCAACTGAAAGTGAAAGAATGGAATTCCATTTTCTGAATTTGCTTATTTTGATTTGTTATATACATGTTATATTTCATCTTTATGTTGTTTCCATAGTATCATATTTCCTGATTCGAAACTTGATTTTTAAAATTAAAACTTAAAATAGGTTTTGTTGTGTAAATCCCTGATCATGATTTTACCCCATGAGACCCATTTTCGCAAAGCCAATCACAAAATTGTCCTTACTATATGCCCAATTTCATACAATATGCATAGTACCCATGTAGAAGTACAGAATTTACCGAGTGCAAAACTTGTGTAGAGCATCGGTCAAGTAAAAAATACCAGTTCAAGTCTAGTGAGATACATCGGTGACTACACCTGTAGTCCAGTACTATTTTTCCCATGGTATTGAACTGCCAGCACAATCTGACTACCTTGACACATTTTCCTGATGCAGTGGACTTTGACTACCCTTCCCTGGAGGACGATCGGCCCAAGCCCACGCCCAGCCCCCCCGTGCCCGAAATGGAGCCCTCTCTGCCCGCCGGCGACGCCCCGGAGGCGGCCAGAGGGCCAGCCAGTGTCTCCCCATCTCCCCGCGAGGCGGGACCGGCCGCCAAGAAGGCCGTGCCGGCCGTCAACCGGGCCAGCAAGCCCAGCAAGGAAGCCCCGCCCTCAACCACCACCTCCTCCTCGGCCAGCGAGCTTGGTCATCTGGCCAGACCCGGAAACAGCACCACCGGACAGCTGGCTGGCGGGCCCACGGCTGGCCCTGCAGTCCCCTCGATCGAATCCTCCTCCTCCTCCTCCTCCTCATCATCATCCCCCTCTACGGCTGACGTCTCGAACAGCGAGGCATCCCATGCCCCGAGTTCAGAGAGGTTCTCTCAGGCTAAACCGGAGATTCCGAATCGCTCGCTCAAACCGGCAACTCCGGACGGACGCGCCTCGCAGCAGAGGCTGGACAAACGCGGCCACGGCGGGTCGCCGACCGACGCGCCGGGAACCAGCGGCAAGGGTGCGACTGAGGGCGGGAATGAGACGGGCCAGGCCAGCGATGGCGCCGTAGTGGCCGCCGCCACCACTGCAACGGCAACAGCAACAACATCGGCGAGGAAGGAAGAGGAGCTCGGGGAGATTGCCCGCAGCTACCAGCTGCAGGAGCAGCAGGCCCAGCAGGAGCTGGTCCGCATGAGGCAGGACAAGATGAGAACGGAGAACAAGCAACTGCGGCAGGAGAAGGCCATGATCGAGAAGGAGCTGGAGGAAAAGGTAACCCCTCCCCCCCCCCCGAAGACTTCTAAATCTCGCAGAACATGTAATCGATTGAGTTCAATTTAATTTGAAGAAAACTAGTCTCTTGAGTTGAAGCATTGAATTTATGTTAAAAAAAAAAAAATTCAGTCAGGAAAAACTTACTGGGAACCTTTAGAAAATTATGAAAAATGGCGAAGAAAACTTTGACTGGATCGGGACTTGAACCTTAGACATCTGGTTTTGCGTACCAGCGCTCTTACCATCTGAGCTATCCAGCCCTTAGATGATGGCCTTCCCAAATAGTCAACTTTTTTGCCGGAGTGGGGGCGCCATTCAGAAGCGATTCAACCATTAACTACCGTATATTGCCAGGGATCCAGGGATCAGGGACTAACCATTTTTAGAAACAATTATTCCATACTCTTTGTGGGTTGAGAAATAAATTTAATTGCCATTTTTCAAGATAATTTTAAAAGAGTAGAAAGTATGAACCCCCAATCGGGTCAAAATTGAAGAAAATTACCCCCCCCCCCACCGATTGTTTCTCGGCAAATTCTTTTACCACAATCACTCAAATTACTCCTTGATACCGGACCATTTCAATATTTACAAGTTGTAAAGTTTGTTAAAGTAGCAGTTTTTGCGTTGTTTGTGTGGCTGCAGGTGGCGGCCCTGAAACAGATGCAGGAGGAGCTGGACGAACAGAGACACCAGCTGGAGAGGAAGGAGGAGGCTGCTGGAGAGGGCGCCCTCAAGCGGACGGAGATGAAGAGGACGCAGGAACCAGACGGTGACCCCGAGGTCGAGCCCTCTCTTCCTCCTCCTCCTCCCACCACCACCACCACCACCACCACCACCACCGAGCAAGAGGCCAATTTGCCAGCCAGGGCCGAGAGCGGCAAGTCGACGCTCGTAGCCGAGCCCAAGCCGGCGGCACCGACGACGGCCGGCCTCAAGCCAGGGGCCAAGTCCGATCCGAGGCCACCCAGCGCCAAGGCCAAGGCCGGGGAGCGGCCGTCGGCCGCCCGGAATGCCGCCAGCGCAGCAGGCCCAGCGGAGAAGCCTGCCGAGTCGACGATCCCACGCCCCACTCCGGCAGAGACCAAGCAACCGCCACTGTCAACCAGTGGGGCTAAGGCACAGCAGCAGCAGCAGCAGCAACGACCGCAACCCTCCTCAGCACCTGCGGGTGGTGGCCCCCGATCCTCGCCCCAGACGCAGCGTCCTTCTCCCCCTCCGCCTTCGGCCTCTGCCTCTGCCTCTGCCACCGCCGCCACTGCAGCAAGAACGGTGCCGATGCTGCCTGCCGGCTGGGAGCGCAGGCTGCACCCGTCCGGGGAGGCCTACTACTACGTGGACCACAACACGGCCAGGGTGCAGTGGGAGCCGCCGGCCGTGGGTCCCGCCGGGGCAGCCACCAGCAGCCCCGCAGCCTCAGCCTCCTCCTCCTCCTCCTCCTCAACCTCCTCGACCTCCTCCTCATTGACCTCCTTGCCCCGCCGCGAGCTTCCGACTCCCAAAGGATCTGGTAAGAGAAGCAGTTTCGCCCCAAACAAGACTGTAAAGCCACTCTAGGTTAAGGGCTAAGGAAGGAAGAAGATTGGACTTGTATGGGCCAGGTGACTTGGTTTGGTGGACACAGTGATTTCTTGCCAGATGCATCCATGGATTTCTCTTGTGATGCAATGCAAGAGAAAGGTCCTGCCAGGCTCCAAACCACATACCGTTCCACAGGAATTATTATTATATTTTTATTTTTTTCAAAATTGTTCAAAAATTTGCTTTGTTTATTTTTGATTTTCAAAAATGTGTTCATCTTAAAAAAAAAAAAAAAATTCAAATATGTTGTTCTTTTCTGCCTTTACGAAAGGTCCTGCTTTTGGGTCATTTTAGTCGGTAAGCAATATGCAGCATTTTTGCATATTACTGTTGTTTTTGCATATTAACTGGCTACCTGCTGTAGCCAGGTTTACAACAATCTGACAATAAGTTGTTTGCCTCTGAATCAAATTGGGGGTGTGATCCCTGGAGATATACGGCAGTTGTTGAATTGCTTCTGACTGGCGCCCCTACCCCGGCAAAGACTAGTTGACTATTATTATGGGCAGCCACCATCTAAGGGCTGGATAGCTCAGATGGAAGAGCACTGGTACGTTACTCCAGAGGTCTCGGGTTCAAGTCCCAATCCAGTCAAAGTTTTTAGCTTTTCCGCCGCGAAGCGGAAAAGCTATTGTTTTTGTTCTGATTTTTGTTTGTTTTCTTCTTCTCCGAAAAAGCCATAGACTTTGTACAGGGGTTTTGTATGGGCGACTTTGGCAATTGAACACACTTGGAATTTTATCATATTTGGTAAATGCATAGAGCCTATGTTGAAATTATGCATAGATGTCTTGAAAACGTCATGACGTCATCGCGTGTCACGTGACAGCGCTTTAAAGGGGCAAATTTCAAGCTCCATTAAAAGCAAAAGTACAAGCTCTTTTGGTTTCATCTTTGCACTAAATCTAAGTTGGGAAAAGGTGTATCCAAAAATACCCGTAATTAGATCGTGACCTCATCTCATAAATATTTATGAGGTCATGAACTTTTCAGTTTTTCACATTCAATTGCGCATATTTGGCCAACGGAGTGAGATTTTTTTCAATTTTTCTTGGATATCTATAGGGGACATGGTTTAGAAACACTTTCCAGAGCCAAAATGTAATTATGCAATCATGACGTCATCAAAATGCGTGATTTTAAATCACATATTAGCCAAAGGATAATTTTCTAGAAATTTGGTGGGCATTTAGCTATTGGGCTAGGCATTCAAAATCCTGAGTTTGGAACCAAATGACCATTGTTCAGAATTATTATGATTTTTGTAATATTATAATGAAGTCCCATAGACTTTGTGCAGAAAATATGCACGTGTGTTTTGGGAAAGGAATTGAGGGTACGGGTTCGAATCCCGTTGATGTCAATTTTTTTGTTGTTGTTAAGATAACCAGATGCGGAAAAGCGTTATGTTCTGTTTGCCAACAGACATAAATCTCTAGACTTTTTTTGTTCTTGTTAAATTGTGTTCAGCGGGACCTAGAGAGCCCAGCAAGCAGGTCACACAGAGCCCCTCCGTCACCAAGATGCAGCTGAAGTCGGACTCCTCCTCCTCCACCCCGTCTTCGTCGGGCCTGAAGAGATCCTACTCCTCGCCCAACATTGCCCAGATGGTCATAAACGACGGCCCGCCCACGCCGGCCATGCCCCAGGTCAACCGGGACAACAAGCCCGTGCAGAGGTGGGGTCTTCTTTGTTCCAACTCAAATCCACTTAAAAAGCCCCCATACAACATTGGGAAGATCGGAAAAAAAAAATCGATGTCCACAGATTTCCTTCTAATTTACACAGTTTGTAGATAGTCATGATAGAATCCTCATGTTGAAATCTTACGGTCTGGGGTGCTGTACTTTTCGAGAAATCTTCACTCAAACATCGACAAATACAGTAGTTTATTACTCGCGACACTATTTCTTACACTACAGAACGGTGCGGAAACTGTGACTTTTTTTTGCCTGATGAAACAATTTCAGGCAGCTTAGGCTCTCGCTTTCTGGTCTAGACGTCGTAACCACTTGACCACTGAGCTGGTCGAGGTCGTGTGGCGGATTTGAATATTGTATAGCAGCGGCTACTGCATTGCATCATACATGATATTTGTGAAATGTAATTCAATGAGAATGTACCGGTAATTATAGAGGGATTGAATTACATTCTCCTCGACGCAAACATCATATTATATCTACGGTATGAAATTGTCTCCAGATCCATTTGCTTACATATACTGAGACACTGCTTTAAAACAAATTCCTCTTGTTATTCTCCAGAAATTGCCTAAAAAAAAAAAGACTACACATGACCCACATAGTCTTAATGTGCACTTTCAATCAACTGGGATTTGTTTGGGTCTAAAACCACTTGAACCCGAGACCTCTGGCTAAATGCATCACTGCTTTTACCACCAGAGCTATCCCACCCTTAGTTGTGATGCCCTTTCCCAGAATAGTGCTCTGGTAGTTTTAGTGTCTTGTCCGCTGCCCTGAGCGGCCGTTGGGGACACAGTGCTGACCGTTTTTTTTTTTTTTCCCCTCCGGACTCCGATCGTTCTATGTCAGGATGACGTCGTCGTCCATGATGGAGCCAGCGCAGTCCAACAAGTCCCAAGCGGTCAGCCGGTCGCGCAACCTCAACCCTGTCTACGGCAACCCAGTAAGTCAGCCAGACCTCCCCGGGGTTAGTTAAGTTTGTCAGGGCTGCACGGCGGAAGCACAAAGTGGAAACGTTTGCCTGTCACACCATGTATAAACTCTTTCGAGAAGAAGAGGAAATGAACCAGTAACGCAACGTTTCAGGTTACAGAACACACAGGCATGCAACTTTTCAACGGATCCGCGGATTTCCACGGTTTTTTTTTTCATCCTTTAAAAAAAAAAAAAAAAAAAAAAAAAATGCATCTGGATATTTCTTCTCCCCTAACTATTATTTAAAACACATGCTGAGATCAGGATAAAAACTTTGATCTTTACTTTTCATTTTGTTTAAAAAAAAAAAAAAAAAAAAAAATTCTGGGTTTATGCCTTGAAAAAGGTTAAAATCTGTCGCTCAGCTTAAAGTCATAAGTTGTCACAAACTGCTCAGAATGCACCACAGAGCATCTAGAATCCAAAATTTTCCGGGGCCCTTAAGTGGGCCCCAAACCACACGCTGTAAGGGCTTCGTGCTTCGCGCTCGCAGTTTCATTCGGACATTTTCCTCTCTTTTTTTTTACAATTCAAGAGTTGCATGCCTGAACACAGGAAAGCAGCAACAACAGTTGGGAATTGGGGTACAGACTAATCTAACTCCATATAATTACACAAAAGTGTGCCCCTCCAAGGGTGGTAGTCACTTTACAATCACAATTACATGTGACTTCACCAGATCACATCACAATCTCCAAGTACCATTCACTCGCACATCCTACTCTCGTAACACTATTCGTCACTATGGACCACGCGTTTGGAATTCTGTCAATCCTGCTTTAAAAGCAAAACCCTCCTTGGGCTGCTTCAGGCATGCGCTCAAGCTTGACCTAGTCTCTCATTATATAACATAGTTTCTATATCGTATCTCAGGACTTTGCCTTTAGTATATCCCCCGCTGTGTCTATTGACAACAATTCTCTTTGCTAATGCCCCTACTCAGTTAAGATCACAAGTCTCCTTAATTACCAGTATTCCTATTATACTTATTTATTAG
>OX465106.1:13850846-13855846 GCA_949987565.1 Luidia sarsii | reverse complement strand
TCCCCTCCTCCCTCCTCCCCTCCTCCCCTCCTCCCCTCCTCCCCTCCTCCCCTCCTCCCCTCCTCCCCTCTCCCCTCCTCCCCTCCTCCCCTCCTCCCCTCCTCCCTCCTCCCTCCTCCCTCCTCCCCTCCTCCCCTCCTCCCCTCCTCCCCTCCTTCCCCTCCTCCCCTCCTCCCTCCTCCAAGCATAGTTGTTGCCAGAGCTCACTCTCTGCAATGCCGTCTTGCCAATCCACTTTTGGGGGGTCACCGCAGGTTCTACTACGAGGGGATGTGGCGGCAGAAGTTGCAGACCATGGTGGACTTCCCGCTAGTCAGCATGGACATGTCACCCTACACCAGAGGCCCCAAGCCAGGCAAGCCCTACAACCTCTACGCCGTCTCCAACCACATTGGCACGCTGGACGGCGGGCACTGTGAGTAGCAGACTTTGTACTGCAAGGGCGTCTCCACTCAGACTCAGACTCGAGTCTGAGTCTTATTTTTCCATAGAGTAATGGCTAAAATAACCCCAAATCTGCCTTTGAGAAAGGTCCTGCTAGGATCGAAATGTCGGGCCCTCCTAATTTTTTGATAATTTTATTTGCATTTTCCATGACTCAGACTCAACCGATTTGAGTCTTATTTTCCGTGACTCATACTCAGATTCGGACTTGGACTTGGACTCAACTTGTGACTTATATAAATTATATACTTAAATAGTTTGTTGTCCACTTGTGCAAGCTGAGATAGGATGCAATAACCAGCTGATTGCAGCTTTTACAGACTCACATTCTGGATACTTGGCTACATGTGTTTGCTTGCCTATTGCATTTGATAAATTGTGCAAAAGCAGGCCAGTCACTAATGCATGTGATTCATGAAAAAAAAACTGTCGAAATTAGGGGAGAAGATTCCAGTACAGTTTTGAAAGGTCCCTTGTGACTCAGACTTACCACGATAACAAAATGACCCTGACCCGGGCGACTCGTGACCCAGACTTGAGACTCGACTCCTGTGCCTCATGAATATCAATGGTAGCCTTGAACAAACCAATGCTATGGTTTGGCAAAGGGTTTACAGAAAACAAAATCTTGCCAAAAGAATGTTACAATTCAAACCTCTCGTTGGTCCACATAGGATCATACCTTCAGTTGTGAATAATTTCAGCCTAGACATAGGAATGGAAATTTTGTCAAACAAAATAGGGAGCCAACAATGCCTACTTGATCGGAGTTTTCTCTGACTTAACCCCTTGACGGCGGGATTATTTTAGTGCCAATGGCTACAAGTGTCATTTCTAAAGCTCGCTAAAAACAATCAGAGAACAATAAACCTGCAAAATAAAACAATAAGATTTCACTATTTGTATCAGTGAATCAAATGTGGCACAATGGGAAGTCTGCGTGGCTTTTGTCAAGGGATTATCAGCCCTCAAAGATGGGCCTTTTGTGTGTAGTCCAATGGAGCGTCGGCTGTGCAACACGTCTCCGAGAACTGTGTGTGCTGCTACCCTTTGACGGCAAACATGGCTGCACTACAGCGGACAAAGGATCCAGCTGGACAGCCCAAACAGAGCGTGCAATTTGTGGTAAAGGCAGTGGGTGCATTCCACAGTCCGTCCAGAGCCCGCATTGGTTGTGGGGCAGGCCAGCACCCTGTCTTCCATAGTATAGCGTGCAGACTCTCGTTCGTTTACAATGAAGCCCCACAATAGCGCCATTGTCACCGCTAATCTGGCAATTTTTGCAGCAACTGACATCAAAAAAGGTGTTTGTCGTGATAAATATTGCTGAAAAGAGTCTTTGTCTACAGTTTGGACAAAAGCGGCGTCCAAATTTCGAAGGTCCCGGCTATAGACGTCATCTGTACACAAGGGGTTAAGAATGATTATTCTGAGATGTCAGGCTGTTCATGGTGGAGGTAGCAAGTCAGCAAGATTTTGGTGACCGTGACACCATGGTAGAGTATCTCTTTTCAACCACACAAACTCAAAAAAAAAGAAGAAAAAAAAAAAGATATTTCCACATGGCGTCACCGCAAACCAGTCTTCAATGATTGCTCTTCCCAATTCCCAGAATATCGCCCCCTTTCATGAAAGAAAGCCAAGCTGGCCACAGGACCAGCGCTTTTTTCACCCAACTTTTTTACTGTCAACACTTTTGTGTGCACCTTACCCTGTACAGACACGGCCAGCTGTCTCAATGTGAATAACAGTCGTTGGCACAAGTTTGACGACCATGAAGTTCACGAAGCTTCCCAAAGCAACATCAGGGTGAGTCAAAGAGTTCAACTCCGATTTTTAAGAAGAATGAAAAACAAAAAACAAACAAGGAAATGCCCAGGGACTTTTCGAACATTTGATTATAGTGTGAGACTGGGTATGGGTATGAACCCTAGCCTCTAGTTTAATAAGTACCGGCGCAGCCCATACACAACATTGATAAGAGCGGAAAAACAGAAATGTCCACAGATTTACATGAAACTTATACAGTTTGAAGATGGTTATAGTAGAAACCTTGCACTGAAATGTTTCTGCCTAAAATGTTGTATTTTGGGAGAAATGAGTAAAAGAAATAGTTTACGTCTTACCAAGATCTAAACTATTTTTCGGACCAGTATGGCATTGAATGCTGCATTTTCGCGAAACAAATTAAGCAGTTTTCACGATTTTCTCGAGACTCGGTTGGCAGATTGAGCTGAAATTTTCACAGGTGTGCTATTTCATGCATATGTTGGATAAGACAATGTATGGACGTTATTCTGTGACCTCGACCGATGCTGTGTAGGGGTTTTAATCAATAATTGGAAAATATACATAACCGCCAGGTAAGTGCACTTTCTGCCCCAAGAAAATTGACGTCTCTCGGTGGAGTCTCAAAGTCGGAAATCCTGCTCGAGCTCAATGTACATTTTGATGGTAATTAACCATCCATTCTCACAAAGTACATATTGGAAATTACTCTACAACCACACTGTCATCCCATTTCTCCCTAAACACGTTCATTCACCACGGAATTGGAGTGGACTGAAGTTGAATGGGGTTGGGTAGTGGTGCGTGGGGGAATGTTTAAAGATGATACAGTATTAGGGCAATGGAATAATGGGTTGTGAGGCCGTAGCCAGCCGTGACAGCTACGCTACACTGTTCTAGTCATTCTGTGGGGTCTCCAATATCCATAGACATCAGTTGTCATGGGTTTCTCTTTATTTGGTTTTTGTTCTCAGAGCTCTGCTGCCTACATTCTGTTCTACACCTCACTGGACCAATTCATACCGTGAGAGCTGATGCCAACCCATAGGTCGTCTGGTAAGCTACAATGGACAGTCAGTCATCCCAGTCTCCTTGTAAACTACAACGGATCGCCAGTCAACCCATTGGTCTCCTTGTAAGGTCTCCTTGTAAGCTACAACTGGTAGCCAGTCAGCCCATAGGTCTCCTTGTAAGCTACAACTGGTAGTCAGTCAGCCCATAGGTCTCCTTGTAAGCTACAACAGATAGCCAGTCATCCCATAGGTCTTCTTGTAAGCTACAACGGATAGCCAGTCATCCAATAGGTCTTCTTGTAAGCTACAACGGATGGCCAGTCATCCCATAGGTCTCCTTGTAAGCTACAACGGATAGCCAGTCAACCCTTATGTTGGCCGGTCGTTGTGCTACAGTCTCACATAAGGCTGTCCACTTTGCAATGGCATCATGCCCACACTGAGCCACCCCTGGACACCAGTGCAAACTCAAAGCACGAGGGCCAAATTCTTTGGAACCAGTAACGCACCAATCTCGGACGAATCGTGAAGAGCCTTCCTAGGCCCAACTTCATAGAGCTGCGTAAGTCAAACAAATAAAGGAAAAGCTGATAGGGAACTTTTGAACAAATGGCAAAGAAAACTTTGACTGGACCGGGACTTGAACCCGAGACCACTGGTTTTGCGTACCGGCGCTCTTACCATCTGATCTATCCAGCCCTTTAGTTGGTGGCCTCCCGAATACTCAACTAGTGTTTGCCATGATGGGGGCACCAGTCAGAAGCATTCAACCATTAACTGCCGCATATTTTCAGGGAGAGCTACACTGTACGTATTAAAGCACAAAAATGCCATAGGATACTCATAACATAGCAGCACTTGAATTACACTTAATAGATTAAACAACAACCAGAAGTAGTAGAGTAATATGCAAGCATGTTGTAAACTGCTTAATTACTAAAATGGCCAAAATACGCAAATCAGAAATCAGAAGGGTCCAATGTTTCGATCCTAGCAGGACCATTCTCTAAGACATTCTGCCTTGGAGATAGTTTGAGAAAGGTCCTGCTAGGATCGAAACGTCGGGCTTTTGAAATGTAAACACCAGTCGGACGTTTGACTTTCAACCTGATTTTATGATAAGGCAAGGCAATAATGCGCTTAAGCAGGATTGGGTGCTGAAGCAGTTTCAGAAAATTGGTGCCACAGGTCAACTCCATAGAGTGTTTACACGTGACGCTTACTTAATTTCTTTGACAATAAGTTCTTTCGATTTGTATCCAGTTTGCCGGGAGTAGAAGAAAAAGTGAAGTCTGATCCAATTAAGCGAAGGATTTTCCGTGCTTAAATGGATTGTTTTTTTGGAGGGGTGCTTAAGTACTGCACATATGTAAATGTCCTCCCCACTTTCAAAAGTTGAGGGGACATCATATCATTTGTCCCCTTCCCACTTTTTGGGATCAGAAGTGTGACAGGAAAAAAAACAAAAAATCAGCAAGTATGAACTTTATTTAACAAGACATACTTTTTTCTAACTCACAAAGACTCTTCAACGTGGATAAAACATACACCATAGATATGCATCAAAAGGCATGTTTACAAGCACATCAATGCCAAAAGGGTCCCTACCGTGGGAGAGGGGACAAACATCCCCTTTCAGAACTAGTTGCGTTGCCGCCCTTGATGCAAAGTTCCACTTGTATTTGGTGCCGAGGCAGCCAAGCTGATACATTTGAACACACCAAACATCACATGAAGCGTGGTTGGCCTTTTTCC